>JASGCC010002224.1:0-29695 GCA_030067915.1 Hydractinia echinata | reverse complement strand
CCGGGATTTACGGGAAATCGCGGGTTTTCGGTTGCCGGCGATTAAACTGCTTTCATTCGGCGTCTCATCAAAAATGAAAATATTTTTGAAAACTACAAGTCTCATGGGTTTAGTGGTGAAAAATTTTAAAAATCGTTCGGGAAATGAGTTTACTCCCTGCTTACTTTCTTTGTATACATTCGACTATACGGGCCGATCCGGGATTTACGGAAATCGCGGGTTTTCGGTTGCCGGCGATTAAACTGCTTTCATTCGGCGTCTCATCAAAAATGAAAATATTTTTGAAAACTACAAGTCTCATGGTTTTAGTGGTGAAAAAATAATTTTAAAAATCGTTCGGGAAATGAGTTTACTCCCTGCTTACTTTCTTTGTATACATTCGACTATACGGGATTTACGGAAATCGCGGTTTTCGGTTGCCGGCGATTAAACTGCTTTCATTCGGCGTCTCATCAAAAATGAAAATATTTTTGAAAACTACAAGTCTCATGGGTTTTAGTGGTGAAAAAATAATTTAAAAATCGTTCGGGAAATGAGTTTACTCCCTGCTTACTTTCTTTGTATACATTCGACTATACGGCCGATCCGGGATTTACGGGAAATCGCGGGTTTTCGGTTGCCGGCGATTAAACTGCTTTCATTCGGCGTCTCATCAAAAATGAAAATATTTTTGAAAACTACAAGTCTCATGGGTTTTAGTGGTGAAAAAATAATTTTAAAAATCGTTCGGGAAATGAGTTTACTCCCTGCTTACTTTCTTTGTATACATTCGACTATACGGGATTTACGGGAAATCGCGGGTTTTCGGTTGCCGGCGATTAAACTGCTTTCATTCGGCGTCTCATCAAAAATGAAAATATTTTTGAAAACTACAAGTCTCATGGTTTTAGTGGTGAAAAAATAATTTTAAAAATCGTTCGGGAAATGAGTTTACTCCCTGCTTACTTTCTTTGTATACATTCGACTATACGGGATCATTTACGGGAAATCGCGGGTTTTCGGTTGCCGGCGATTAAACTGCTTTCATTCGGCGTCTCATCAAAAATGAAAATATTTTGAAAACTACAAGTCTCATGGGTTTTAGTGGTGAAAAAATAATTTTAAAAATCGTTCGGGAAATGAGTTTACTCCCTGCTTACTTTCTTTGTATACATTCGACTATACGGGATTTACGGGAAATCGCGGTATTCGGTTGCCGGCGATTAAACTGCTTTCATTCGGCGTCTCATCAAAAATGAAAATATTTTTGAAAACTACAAGTCTCATGGGTTTTAGTGGTGAAAAAATAATTTTAAAAATCGTTCGGAAATGAGTTTACTCCCTGCTTACTTTCTTTGTATACATTCGACTATACGGGCCGATCCGGATTTACGGGAAATCGCGGGTTTTCGGTTGCCGGCGATTAAACTGCTTTCATTCGGCGTCTCATCAAAAATGAAAATATTTTTGAAAACTACAAGTCTCATGGGTTTTAGTGGTGAAAAAATAATTTTAAAAATCGTTCGGGAAATGAGTTTACTCCCTGCTTACTTTCTTGTATACATTCGACTATACGGGATATTTACGGGAAATCGCGGGTTTTCGGTTGCCGGCGATTAAACTGCTTTCATTCGGCGTCTCATCAAAAATGAAAATATTTTAAAACTACAAGTCTCATGGGTTTTAGTGGTGAAAAAAAATTTTAAAAATCGTTCGGGAAATGAGTTTACTCCCTGCTTACTTTCTTTGTATACATTCGACTATACGGGCCGAGTCCGGGATTTACGGGAAATCGCGGTTTTCGGTTGCCGGCGATTAAACTGCTTTCATTCGGCGTCTCATCAAAAATGAAAATATTTTTGAAAACTACAAGTCTCATGGGTTTTAGTGGTGAAAAATAATTTTAAAAATCGTTCGGGAAATGAGTTTACTCCCTGCTTACTTTCTTTGTATACATTCGACTATACGGGCCGATCCGGATTACGGGAAATCGCGGGTTTTCGGTTGCCGGCGATTAAACTGCTTTCATTCGGCGTCTCATCAAAAATGAAAATATTTTTGAAAACTACAAGTCTCATGGGTTTTAGTGGTGAAAAAATAATTTTAAAAATCGTTCGGGAAATGAGTTTACTCCTGCTTACTTTCTTTGTATACATTCGACTATACGGATTTACGGGAAATCGCGGGTTTTCGGTTGCCGGCGATTAAACTGCTTTCATTCGGCGTCTATCAAAAATGAAAATATTTTTGAAAACTACAAGTCTCATGGGTTTTAGTGGTGAAAAAATAATTTTAAAAATCGTTCGGGAAATGAGTTTACTCCCTGCTTACTTTCTTTGTATACATTCGACTATACGGGCCGATCCGGGATTTACGGGAAATCGCGGGTTTCGGTTGCCGGCGATTAAACTGCTTTCATTCGGCGTCTCATCAAAAATGAAAATATTTTTGAAAACTACAAGTCTCATGGGTTTTAGTGGTGAAAAAATAATTTTAAAAATCGTTCGGGAAATGAGTTTACTCCCTGCTTACTTTCTTTGTATACATTCGACTATACGGATTTACGGGAAATCGCGGGTTTTCGGTTGCCGGCGATTAAACTGCTTTCATTCGGCGTCTCATCAAAAATGAAAATATTTTTGAAAACTACAAGTCTCATGGTTTTAGTGGTGAAAAAATAATTTTAAAAATCGTTCGGGAAATGAGTTTACTCCCTGCTTACTTTCTTTGTATACATTCGACTATACGGGATATTTACGGGAAATCGCGGTTTTCGGTTGCCGGCGATTAAACTGCTTTCATTCGGCGTCTCATCAAAAATGAAAATATTTTTGAAAACTACAAGTCTCATGGGTTTTAGTGGTGAAAAAATAATTTTAAAAATCGTTCGGGAAATGAGTTTACTCCCTGCTTACTTTCTTTATACATTCGACTATACGGATTTACGGGAAATCGCGGGTTTTCGGTTGCCGGCGATTAAACTGCTTTCATTCGGCGTCTCATCAAAAATGAAAATATTTTTGAAAACTACAAGTCTCATGGGTTTTAGTGGTGAAAAAATAATTTTAAAAATCGTTCGGAAATGAGTTTACTCCCTGCTTACTTTCTTTGTATACATTCGACTATACGGGCCGATCCGATTTACGGGAAATCGCGGGTTTTCGGTTGCCGGCGATTAAACTGCTTTCATTCGGCGTCTCATCAAAAATGAAAATATTTTTGAAAACTACAAGTCTCATGGGTTTTAGTGGTGAAAAAATAATTTTAAAAATCGTTCGGGAAATGAGTTTACTCCCTGCTTACTTTCTTTGTATACATTCGACTATACGGCCGAGTCCGGATTTACGGGAAATCGCGGGTTTTCGGTTGCCGGCGATTAAACTGCTTTCATTCGGCGTCTCATCAAAAATGAAAATATTTTGAAAACTACAAGTCTCATGGGTTTTAGTGGTGAAAAAATAATTTTAAAAATCGTTCGGGAAATGAGTTTACTCCCTGCTTACTTTCTTTGTATACATTCGACTATACGGGATTTACGGGAAATCGCGGGTTTTCGGTTGCCGGCGATTAAACTGCTTTCATTCGGCGTCTCATCAAAAATGAAAATATTTTTGAAAACTACAAGTCTCATGGGTTTTAGTGGTGAAAAAATAATTTTAAAAATCGTTCGGGAAATGAGTTTACTCCTGCTTACTTTCTTTGTATACATTCGACTATACGGGATTTACGGGAAATCGCGGGTTTTCGGTTGCCGGCGATTAAACTGCTTTCATTCGGCGTCTCATCAAAAATGAAAATATTTTTGAAAACTACAAGTCTCATGGGTTTTAGTGGTGAAAAAATAATTTTAAAAATCGTTCGGGAAATGAGTTTACTCCCTGCTTACTTTCTTTGTATACATTCGACTATACGGGATTTACGGGAAATCGCGGGTTTTCGGTTGCCGGCGATTAAACTGCTTTCATTCGGCGTCTCATCAAAAATGAAAATATTTTTGAAAACTACAAGTCTCATGGGTTTTAGTGGTGAAAAAATAATTTTAAAAATCGTTCGGGAAATGAGTTTACTCCCTGCTTACTTTCTTTGTATACATTCGACTATACGGGATTTACGGGAAATCGCGGGTTTTCGGTTGCCGGCGATTAAACTGCTTTCATTCGGCGTCTCATCAAAAATGAAAATATTTTGAAAACTACAAGTCTCATGGGTTTTAGTGGTGAAAAAATAATTTTAAAAATCGTTCGGGAAATGAGTTTACTCCCTGCTTACTTTCTTTGTATACATTCGACTATACGGGATGGATTTACGGGAAATCGCGGTTTTCGGTTGCCGGCGATTAAACTGCTTTCATTCGGCGTCTCATCAAAAATGAAAATATTTTTGAAAACTACAAGTCTCATGGGTTTTAGTGGTGAAAAAATAATTTTAAAAATCGTTCGGGAAATGAGTTTACTCCCTGCTTACTTTCTTTGTATACATTCGACTATACGGGATTTACGGGAAATCGCGGGTTTTCGGTTGCCGGCGATTAAACTGCTTTCATTCGGCGTCTCATCAAAAATGAAAATATTTTTGAAAACTACAAGTCTCATGGGTTTTAGTGGTGAAAAAATAATTTTAAAAATCGTTCGGAAATGAGTTTACTCCCTGCTTACTTTCTTTGTATACATTCGACTATACGGGATTTACGGGAAATCGCGGGTTTTCGGTTGCCGGCGATTAAACTGCTTTCATTCGGCGTCTCATCAAAAATGAAAATATTTTTGAAAACTACAAGTCTCATGGGTTTTAGTGGTGAAAAAATAATTTTAAAAATCGTTCGGGAAATGAGTTTACTCCCTGCTTACTTTCTTTGTATACATTCGACTATACGGGCCGATCCGGGATTTACGGGAAATCGCGGGTTTTCGGTTGCCGGCGATTAAACTGCTTTCATTCGGCGTCTCATCAAAAATGAAAATATTTTTGAAAACTACAAGTCTCATGGGTTTTAGTGGTGAAAAAATAATTTTAAAAATCGTTCGGGAAATGAGTTTACTCCCTGCTTACTTTCTTTGTATACATTCGACTATACGGGATTTACGGGAAATCGCGGGTTTTCGGTTGCCGGCGATTAAACTGCTTTCATTCGGCGTCTCATCAAAAATGAAAATATTTTTGAAAACTACAAGTCTCATGGGTTTTAGTGGTGAAAAAATAATTTTAAAAATCGTTCGGGAAATGAGTTTACTCCCTGCTTACTTTCTTTGTATACATTCGACTATACGGACCGAGTCCGGGATTTACGGGAAATCGCGGGTTTTCGGTTGCCGGCGATTAAACTGCTTTCATTCGGCGTCTCATCAAAAATGAAAATATTTTTGAAAACTACAAGTCTCATGGGTTTTAGTGGTGAAAAAATAATTTTAAAAATCGTTCGGGAAATGAGTTTACTCCCTGCTTACTTTCTTTGTATACATTCGACTATACGGGATTTACGGGAAATCGCGGGTTTTCGGTTGCCGGCGATTAAACTGCTTTCATTCGGCGTCTCATCAAAAATGAAAATATTTTTGAAAACTACAAGTCTCATGGGTTTTAGTGGTGAAAAAATAATTTTAAAAATCGTTCGGGAAATGAGTTTACTCCCTGCTTACTTTCTTTGTATACATTCGACTATACGGGCCGATCCGGGATTTACGGGAAATCGCGGGTTTTCGGTTGCCGGCGATTAAACTGCTTTCATTCGGCGTCTCATCAAAAATGAAAATATTTTGAAAACTACAAGTCTCATGGGTTTTAGTGGTGAAAAAATAATTTTAAAAATCGTTCGGGAAATGAGTTTACTCCCTGCTTACTTTCTTTGTATACATTCGACTATACGGGCCGATGGGATTTACGGGAAATCGCGGGTTTTCGGTTGCCGGCGATTAAACTGCTTTCATTCGGCGTCTCATCAAAAATGAAAATATTTTTGAAAACTACAAGTCTCATGGGTTTTAGTGGTGAAAAAATAATTTTAAAAATCGTTCGGGAAATGAGTTTACTCCCTGCTTACTTTCTTTGTATACATTCGACTATACGGATCGGGATTTACGGGAAATCTCGGGTTTTCGGTTGCCGGCGATTAAACTGCTTTCATTCGGCGTCTCATCAAAAATGAAAATATTTTTGAAAACTACAAGTCTCATGGGTTTTAGTGGTGAAAAAATAATTTTAAAAATCGTTCGGGAAATGAGTTTACTCCCTGCTTACTTTCTTTGTATACATTCGACTATACGGGATTTACGGGAAATCGCGGGTTTTCGGTTGCCGGCGATTAAACTGCTTTCATTCGGCGTCTCATCAAAAATGAAAATATTTTTGAAAACTACAAGTCTCATGGGTTTTAGTGGTGAAAAAATAATTTTAAAAATCGTTCGGGAAATGAGTTTACTCCCTGCTTACTTTCTTTGTATACATTCGACTATACGGGCCGAGTCCGGATTTACGGGAAATCGCGGGTTTTCGGTTGCCGGCGATTAAACTGCTTTCATTCGGCGTCTCATCAAAATGAAAATATTTTTGAAAACTACAAGTCTCATGGGTTTTAGTGGTGAAAAAATAATTTTAAAAATCGTTCGGGAAATGAGTTTACTCCCTGCTTACTTTCTTTGTATACATTCGACTATACGGGATTTACGGGAAATCGCGGGTTTTCGGTTGCCGGCGATTAAACTGCTTTCATTCGGCGTCTCATCAAAAATGAAAATATTTTTGAAAACTACAAGTCTCATGGGTTTTAGTGGTGAAAAAATAATTTTAAAAATCGTTCGGGAAATGAGTTTACTCCCTGCTTACTTTCTTTGTATACATTCGACTATACGGGATTTACGGGAAATCGCGGGTTTTCGGTTGCCGGCGATTAAACTGCTTTCATTCGGCGTCTCATCAAAAATGAAAATATTTTTGAAAACTACAAGTCTCATGGGTTTTAGTGGTGAAAAAATAATTTTAAAAATCGTTCGGGAAATGAGTTTACTCCCTGCTTACTTTCTTTGTATACATTCGACTATACGGGCCGATCCGGGATTTACGGGAAATCGCGGGTTTTCGGTTGCCGGCGATTAAACTGCTTTCATTCGGCGTCTCATCAAAAATGAAAATATTTTTGAAAACTACAAGTCTCATGGGTTTTAGTGGTGAAAAAATAATTTTAAAAATCGTTCGGGAAATGAGTTTACTCCCTGCTTACTTTCTTTGTATACATTCGACTATACGGGATTTACGGGAAATCGCGGGTTTTCGGTTGCCGGCGATTAAACTGCTTTCATTCGGCGTCTCATCAAAAATGAAAATATTTTTGAAAACTACAAGTCTCATGGGTTTTAGTGGTGAAAAAATAATTTTAAAAATCGTTCGGGAAATGAGTTTACTCCCTGCTTACTTTCTTTGTATACATTCGACTATACGGGCCGATCCGGGATTTACGGGAAATCGCGGGTTTTCGGTTGCCGGCGATTAAACTGCTTTCATTCGGCGTCTCATCAAAAATGAAAATATTTTTGAAAACTACAAGTCTCATGGGTTTTAGTGGTGAAAAAATAATTTTAAAAATCGTTCGGGAAATGAGTTTACTCCCTGCTTACTTTCTTTGTATACATTCGACTATACGGGATCCGGGATTTACGGGAAATCGCGGGTTTTCGGTTGCCGGCGATTAAACTGCTTTCATTCGGCGTCTCATCAAAAATGAAATATTTTTGAAAACTACAAGTCTCATGGGTTTTAGTGGTGAAAAAATAATTTAAAAATCGTTCGGGAAATGAGTTTACTCCCTGCTTACTTTCTTTGTATACATTCGACTATACGGGATTTACGGGAAATCGCGGGTTTTCGGTTGCCGGCGATTAAACTGCTTTCATTCGGCGTCTCATCAAAAATGAAAATATTTTTGAAAACTACAAGTCTCATGGGTTTTAGTGGTGAAAAAATAATTTTAAAAATCGTTCGGGAAATGAGTTTACTCCCTGCTTACTTTCTTTGTATACATTCGACTATACGGGATTTACGGGAAATCGCGGGTTTTCGGTTGCCGGCGATTAAACTGCTTTCATTCGGCGTCTCATCAAAAATGAAAATATTTTTGAAAACTACAAGTCTCATGGGTTTTAGTGGTGAAAAAATAATTTTAAAAATCGTTCGGGAAATGAGTTTACTCCCTGCTTACTTTCTTTGTATACATTCGACTATACGGGCCGAGTCCGGGATTTACGGGAAATCGCGGGTTTTCGGTTGCCGGCGATTAAACTGCTTTCATTCGGCGTCTCATCAAAAATGAAAATATTTTTGAAAACTACAAGTCTCATGGGTTTTAGTGGTGAAAAAATAATTTTAAAAATCGTTCGGGAAATGAGTTTACTCCCTGCTTACTTTCTTTGTATACATTCGACTATACGGGATTTACGGGAAATCGCGGGTTTTCGGTTGCCGGCGATTAAACTGCTTTCATTCGGCGTCTCATCAAAAATGAAAATATTTTTGAAAACTACAAGTCTCATGGGTTTTAGTGGTGAAAAAATAATTTTAAAAATCGTTCGGGAAATGAGTTTACTCCCTGCTTACTTTCTTTGTATACATTCGACTATACGGGATTTACGGGAAATCGCGGGTTTTCGGTTGCCGGCGATTAAACTGCTTTCATTCGGCGTCTCATCAAAATGAAAATATTTTTGAAAACTACAAGTCTCATGGGTTTTAGTGGTGAAAAAATAATTTTAAAAATCGTTCGGGAAATGAGTTTACTCCCTGCTTACTTTCTTTGTATACATTCGACTATACGGGATTTACGGGAAATCGCGGGTTTTCGGTTGCCGGCGATTAAACTGCTTTCATTCGGCGTCTCATCAAAAATGAAAATATTTTTGAAAACTACAAGTCTCATGGGTTTTAGTGGTGAAAAAATAATTTTAAAAATCGTTCGGGAAATGAGTTTACTCCCTGCTTACTTTCTTTGTATACATTCGACTATACGGGCCGAGTCCGGGATTTACGGGAAATCGCGGGTTTTCGGTTGCCGGCGATTAAACTGCTTTCATTCGGCGTCTCATCAAAAATGAAAATATTTTTGAAAACTACAAGTCTCATGGGTTTTAGTGGTGAAAAAATAATTTTAAAAATCGTTCGGGAAATGAGTTTACTCCCTGCTTACTTTCTTTGTATACATTCGACTATACGGGATTTACGGGAAATCGCGGGTTTTCGGTTGCCGGCGATTAAACTGCTTTCATTCGGCGTCTCATCAAAAATGAAAATATTTTTGAAAACTACAAGTCTCATGGGTTTTAGTGGTGAAAAAATAATTTTAAAAATCGTTCGGGAAATGAGTTTACTCCCTGCTTACTTTCTTTGTATACATTCGACTATACGGGCCGAGTCCGGAATTTACGGGAAATCGCGGGTTTTCGGTTGCCGGCGATTAAACTGCTTTCATTCGGCGTCTCATCAAAAATGAAAATATTTTTGAAAACTACAAGTCTCATGGGTTTTAGTGGTGAAAAAATAATTTTAAAAATCGTTCGGGAAATGAGTTTACTCCCTGCTTACTTTCTTTGTATACATTCGACTATACGGGATCCGGGATTACGGGAAATCGCGGGTTTTCGGTTGCCGGCGATTAAACTGCTTTCATTCGGCGTCTCATCAAAAATGAAAATATTTTTGAAAACTACAAGTCTCATGGGTTTTAGTGGTGAAAAAATAATTTTAAAAATCGTTCGGGAAATGAGTTTACTCCCTGCTTACTTTCTTTGTATACATTCGACTACGGGCCGAGTCCGGGATTTACGGGAAATCGCGGGTTTTCGGTTGCCGGCGATTAAACTGCTTTCATTCGGCGTCTCATCAAAAATGAAAATATTTTTGAAAACTACAAGTCTCATGGGTTTTAGTGGTGAAAAAATAATTTTAAAAATCGTTCGGGAAATGAGTTTACTCCCTGCTTACTTTCTTTGTATACATTCGACTATACGAGGATTTACGGGAAATCGCGGGTTTTCGGTTGCCGGCGATTAAACTGCTTTCATTCGGCGTCTCATCAAAAATGAAAATATTTTTGAAAACTACAAGTCTCATGGGTTTTAGTGGTGAAAAAAAAAAAATTTTAAAAATCGTTCGGGAAATGAGTTTACTCCCTGCTTACTTTCTTTGTATACATTCGACTATACGGGCCGAGTCCGGGATTTACGGGAAATCGCGGGTTTTCGGTTGCCGGCGATTAAACTGCTTTCATTCGGCGTCTCATCAAAATGAAAATATTTTTGAAAACTACAAGTCTCATGGGTTTTAGTGGTGAAAAAATAATTTTAAAAATCGTTCGGGAAATGAGTTTACTCCCTGCTTACTTTCTTTGTATACATTCGACTATACGGGCCGAGTCCGGGATTTACGGGAAATCGCGGGTTTTCGGTTGCCGGCGATTAAACTGCTTTCATTCGGCGTCTCATCAAAAATGAAAATATTTTTGAAAACTACAAGTCTCATGGGTTTTAGTGGTGAAAAAATAATTTTAAAAATCGTTCGGGAAATGAGTTTACTCCCTGCTTACTTTCTTTGTATACATTCGACTATACGGGCCGATCCGGGATTTACGGGAAATCGCGGGTTTTCGGTTGCCGGCGATTAAACTGCTTTCATTCGGCGTCTCATCAAAAATGAAAATATTTTTGAAAACTACAAGTCTCATGGGTTTTAGTGGTGAAAAAATAATTTTAAAAATCGTTCGGGAAATGAGTTTACTCCCTGCTTACTTTCTTTGTATACATTCGACTATACGGGCCGAGTCCGGGATTTACGGGAAATCGCGGGTTTTCGGTTGCCGGCGATTAAACTGCTTTCATTCGGCGTCTCATCAAAAATGAAAATATTTTTGAAAACTACAAGTCTCATGGGTTTTAGTGGTGAAAAAATAATTTTAAAAATCGTTCGGGAAATGAGTTTACTCCCTGCTTACTTTCTTTGTATACATTCGACTATACGGGCCGAGCCGGGATTTACGGGAAATCGCGGGTTTTCGGTTGCCGGCGATTAAACTGCTTTCATTCGGCGTCTCATCAAAATGAAAATATTTTTGAAAACTACAAGTCTCATGGGTTTTAGTGGTGAAAAAATAATTTTAAAAATCGTTCGGGAAATGAGTTTACTCCCTGCTTACTTTCTTTGTATACATTCGACTATACGGGATTTACGGGAAATCGCGGGTTTTCGGTTGCCGGCGATTAAACTGCTTTCATTCGGCGTCTCATCAAAAATGAAAATATTTTTGAAAACTACAAGTCTCATGGGTTTTAGTGGTGAAAAAATAATTTTAAAAATCGTTCGGGAAATGAGTTTACTCCCTGCTTACTTTCTTTGTATACATTCGACTATACGGGCCGAGTCCGGAATTTACGGGAAATCGCGGGTTTTCGGTTGCCGGCGATTAAACTGCTTTCATTCGGCGTCTCATCAAAAATGAAAATATTTTTGAAAACTACAAGTCTCATGGGTTTTAGTGGTGAAAAAATAATTTTAAAAATCGTTCGGGAAATGAGTTTACTCCCTGCTTACTTTCTTTGTATACATTCGACTATACGGGCCGATCCGGGATTTACGGGAAATCGCGGGTTTTCGGTTGCCGGCGATTAAACTGCTTTCATTCGGCGTCTCATCAAAAATGAAAATATTTTTGAAAACTACAAGTCTCATGGGTTTTAGTGGTGAAAAAATAATTTTAAAAATCGTTCGGGAAATGAGTTTACTCCCTGCTTACTTTCTTTGTATACATTCGACTATACGGGATTTACGGGAAATCGCGGGTTTTCGGTTGCCGGCGATTAAACTGCTTTCATTCGGCGTCTCATCAAAAATGAAAATATTTTTGAAAACTACAAGTCTCATGGGTTTTAGTGGTGAAAAAATAATTTTAAAAATCGTTCGGGAAATGAGTTTACTCCCTGCTTACTTTCTTTGTATACATTCGACTATACGGGCCGAGTCCGGGATTTACGGGAAATCGCGGGTTTTCGGTTGCCGGCGATTAAACTGCTTTCATTCGGCGTCTCATCAAAAATGAAAATATTTTTGAAAACTACAAGTCTCATGGGTTTTAGTGGTGAAAAAATAATTTTAAAAATCGTTCGGGAAATGAGTTTACTCCCTGCTTACTTTCTTTGTATACATTCGACTATACGGGCCGAGTCCGGGATTTACGGGAAATCGCGGGTTTTCGGTTGCCGGCGATTAAACTGCTTTCATTCGGCGTCTCATCAAAATGAAAATATTTTTGAAAACTACAAGTCTCATGGGTTTTAGTGGTGAAAAAATAATTTTAAAAATCGTTCGGGAAATGAGTTTACTCCCTGCTTACTTTCTTTGTATACATTCGACTATACGGGATTTACGGGAAATCGCGGGTTTTCGGTTGCCGGCGATTAAACTGCTTTCATTCGGCGTCTCATCAAAAATGAAAATATTTTTGAAAACTACAAGTCTCATGGGTTTTAGTGGTGAAAAAATAATTTTAAAAATCGTTCGGGAAATGAGTTTACTCCCTACTTTCTTTGTATACATTCGACTATACGGGCCGAGTCCGGGATTTACGGGAAATCGCGGGTTTTCGGTTGCCGGCGATTAAACTGCTTTCATTCGGCGTCTCATCAAAAATGAAAATATTTTTGAAAACTACAAGTCTCATGGGTTTTAGTGGTGAAAAAATAATTTTAAAAATCGTTCGGGAAATGAGTTTACTCCCTGCTTACTTTCTTTGTATACATTCGACTATACGGGCCGAGTCCGGGATTTACGGGAAATCGCGGGTTTTCGGTTGCCGGCGATTAAACTGCTTTCATTCGGCGTCTCATCAAAAATGAAAATATTTTTTACACAAGTCTCATGGGTTTTAGTGGTGAAAAAATAATTTTAAAAATCGTTCGGGAAATGAGTTTACTCCCTGCTTACTTTCTTTGTATACATTCGACTATACGGGCCGAGTCCGGGATTTACGGGAAATCGCGGGTTTTCGGTTGCCGGCGATTAAACTGCTTTCATTCGGCGTCTCATCAAAAATGAAAATATTTTTGAAAACTACAAGTCTCATGGGTTTTAGTGGTGAAAAAATAATTTTAAAAATCGTTCGGGAAATGAGTTTACTCCCTGCTTACTTTCTTTGTATACATTCGACTATACGGGATTTACGGGATCTCGCGGGTTTTCGGTTGCCGGCGATTAAACTGCTTTCATTCGGCGTCTCATCAAAAATGAAAATATTTTTGAAAACTACAAGTCTCATGGGTTTTAGTGGTGAAAAAATAATTTTAAAAATCGTTCGGGAAATGAGTTTACTCCCTGCTTACTTTCTTTGTATACATTCGACTATACGGGCCGAGTCCGGGATTTACGGGAAATCGCGGGTTTTCGGTTGCCGGCGATTAAACTGCTTTCATTCGGCGTCTCATCAAAAATGAAAATATTTTTGAAAACTACAAGTCTCATGGGTTTTAGTGGTGAAAAAATAATTTTAAAAATCGTTCGGGAAATGAGTTTACTCCCTGCTTACTTTCTTTGTATACATTCGACTATACGGGCCGATCCGGGATTTACGGGAAATCGCGGGTTTTCGGTTGCCGGCGATTAAACTGCTTTCATTCGGCGTCTCATCAAAATGAAAATATTTTTGAAAACTACAAGTCTCATGGGTTTTAGTGGTGAAAAAATAATTTTAAAAATCGTTCGGGAAATGAGTTTACTCCCTGCTTACTTTCTTTGTATACATTCGACTATACGGGATTTACGGGAAATCGCGGGTTTTCGGTTGCCGGCGATTAAACTGCTTTCATTCGGCGTCTCATCAAAAATGAAAATATTTTTGAAAACTACAAGTCTCATGGGTTTTAGTGGTGAAAAAATAATTTTAAAAATCGTTCGGGAAATGAGTTTACTCCCTGCTTACTTTCTTTGTATACATTCGACTATACGGGCCGACGGGATTTACGGGAAATCGCGGGTTTTCGGTTGCCGGCGATTAAACTGCTTTCATTCGGCGTCTCATCAAAAATGAAAATATTTTGAAAACTACAAGTCTCATGGGTTTTAGTGGTGAAAAAATAATTTTAAAAATCGTTCGGGAAATGAGTTTACTCCCTGCTTACTTTCTTTGTATACATTCGACTATACGGGCCGAGGGATTTACGGGAAATCGCGGGTTTTCGGTTGCCGGCGATTAAACTGCTTTCATTCGGCGTCTCATCAAAAATGAAAATATTTTTGAAAAACAAGTCTCATGGGTTTTAGTGGTGAAAAAATAATTTTAAAAATCGTTCGGGAAATGAGTTTACTCCTGCTTACTTTCTTTGTATACATTCGACTATACGGGCCGATCCGGGATTTACGGGAAATCGCGGGTTTTCGGTTGCCGGCGATTAAACTGCTTTCATTCGGCGTCTCATCAAAAATGAAAATATTTTTGAAAACTACAAGTCTCATGGGTTTTAGTGGTGAAAAAATAATTTTAAAAATCGTTCGGGAAATGAGTTTACTCCCTGCTTACTTTCTTTGTATACATTCGACTATACGGGATTTACGGGAAATCGCGGGTTTTCGGTTGCCGGCGATTAAACTGCTTTCATTCGGCGTCTCATCAAAAATGAAAATATTTTTGAAAACTACAAGTCTCATGGGTTTTAGTGGTGAAAAAATAATTTTAAAAATCGTTCGGGAAATGAGTTTACTCCCTGCTTACTTTCTTTGTATACATTCGACTATACGGGCCGATGGGATTTACGGGAAATCGCGGGTTTTCGGTTGCCGGCGATTAAACTGCTTTCATTCGGCGTCTCATCAAAAATGAAAATATTTTTGAAAACTACAAGTCTCATGGGTTTTAGTGGTGAAAAAATAATTTTAAAAATCGTTCGGGAAATGAGTTTACTCCCTGCTTACTTTCTTTGTATACATTCGACTATACGGGCCGATCCGGGATTTACGGGAAATCGCGGGTTTTCGGTTGCCGGCGATTAAACTGCTTTCATTCGGCGTCTCATCAAAAATGAAAATATTTTTGAAAACTACAAGTCTCATGGGTTTTAGTGGTGAAAAAATAATTTTAAAAATCGTTCGGGAAATGAGTTTACTCCCTGCTTACTTTCTTTGTATACATTCGACTATACGGGATTTACGGGAAATCGCGGGTTTTCGGTTGCCGGCGATTAAACTGCTTTCATTCGGCGTCTCATCAAAAATGAAAATATTTTTGAAAACTACAAGTCTCATGGGTTTTAGTGGTGAAAAAATAATTTTAAAAATCGTTCGGGAAATGAGTTTACTCCTGCTTACTTTCTTTGTATACATTCGACTATACGGGATCCGGGATTTACGGGAAATCGCGGGTTTTCGGTTGCCGGCGATTAAACTGCTTTCATTCGGCGTCTCATCAAAAATGAAAATATTTTTGAAAACTACAAGTCTCATGGGTTTTAGTGGTGAAAAAATAATTTTAAAAATCGTTCGGGAAATGAGTTTACTCCCTGCTTACTTTCTTTGTATACATTCGACTATACGGGATTTACGGGAAATCGCGGGTTTTCGGTTGCCGGCGATTAAACTGCTTTCATTCGGCGTCTCATCAAAAATGAAAATATTTTTGAAAACTACAAGTCTCATGGGTTTTAGTGGTGAAAAAATAATTTTAAAAATCGTTCGGGAAATGAGTTTACTCCCTGCTTACTTTCTTTGTATACATTCGACTATACGGATTTACGGGAAATCGCGGGTTTTCGGTTGCCGGCGATTAAACTGCTTTCATTCGGCGTCTCATCAAAAATGAAAATATTTTTGAAAACTACAAGTCTCATGGGTTTTAGTGGTGAAAAAATAATTTTAAAAATCGTTCGGGAAATGAGTTTACTCCCTGCTTACTTTCTTTGTATACATTCGACTATACGGGATTTACGGGAAATCGCGGGTTTTCGGTTGCCGGCGATTAAACTGCTTTCATTCGGCGTCTCATCAAAAATGAAAATATTTTTGAAAACTACAAGTCTCATGGGTTTTAGTGGTGAAAAAATAATTTTAAAAATCGTTCGGGAAATGAGTTTACTCCTGCTTACTTTCTTTGTATACATTCGACTATACGGGCCGATGGGATTTACGGGAAATCGCGGGTTTTCGGTTGCCGGCGATTAAACTGCTTTCATTCGGCGTCTCATCAAAAATGAAAATATTTTTGAAAACTACAAGTCTCATGGGTTTTAGTGGTGAAAAAATAATTTTAAAAATCGTTCGGGAAATGAGTTTACTCCCTGCTTACTTTCTTTGTATACATTCGACTATACGGGATTTACGGGAAATCGCGGGTTTTCGGTTGCCGGCGATTAAACTGCTTTCATTCGGCGTCTCATCAAAAATGAAAATATTTTTGAAAACTACAAGTCTCATGGGTTTTAGTGGTGAAAAAATAATTTTAAAAATCGTTCGGGAAATGAGTTTACTCCCTGCTTACTTTCTTTGTATACATTCGACTATACGGGCCGATCCGGGATTTACGGGAAATCGCGGGTTTTCGGTTGCCGGCGATTAAACTGCTTTCATTCGGCGTCTCATCAAAAATGAAAATATTTTTGAAAACTACAAGTCTCATGGGTTTTAGTGGTGAAAAAATAATTTTAAAAATCGTTCGGGAAATGAGTTTACTCCCTGCTTACTTTCTTTGTATACATTCGACTATACGGGATTTACGGGAAATCGCGGGTTTTCGGTTGCCGGCGATTAAACTGCTTTCATTCGGCGTCTCATCAAAAATGAAAATATTTTTGAAAACTACAAGTCTCATGGGTTTTAGTGGTGAAAAAATAATTTTAAAAATCGTTCGGGAAATGAGTTTACTCCCTGCTTACTTTCTTTGTATACATTCGACTATACGGGCCGACCGGGATTTACGGGAAATCGCGGGTTTTCGGTTGCCGGCGATTAAACTGCTTTCATTCGGCGTCTCATCAAAAATGAAAATATTTTTGAAAACTACAAGTCTCATGGGTTTTAGTGGTGAAAAAATAATTTTAAAAATCGTTCGGGAAATGAGTTTACTCCCTGCTTACTTTCTTTGTATACATTCGACTATACGGGCCGATCCGGGATTTACGGGAAATCGCGGGTTTTCGGTTGCCGGCGATTAAACTGCTTTCATTCGGCGTCTCATCAAAAATGAAAATATTTTTGAAAACTACAAGTCTCATGGGTTTTAGTGGTGAAAAAATAATTTTAAAAATCGTTCGGGAAATGAGTTTACTCCCTGCTTACTTTCTTTGTATACATTCGACTATACGGGATTTACGGGAAATCGCGGGTTTTCGGTTGCCGGCGATTAAACTGCTTTCATTCGGCGTCTCATCAAAAATGAAAATATTTTTGAAAACTACAAGTCTCATGGGTTTTAGTGGTGAAAAAATAATTTTAAAAATCGTTCGGGAAATGAGTTTACTCCCTGCTTACTTTCTTTGTATACATTCGACTATACGGGCCGATGGGATTTACGGGAAATCGCGGGTTTTCGGTTGCCGGCGATTAAACTGCTTTCATTCGGCGTCTCATCAAAAATGAAAATATTTTTGAAAACTACAAGTCTCATGGGTTTTAGTGGTGAAAAAATAATTTTAAAAATCGTTCGGGAAATGAGTTTACTCCCTGCTTACTTTCTTTGTATACATTCGACTATACGGGATTTACGGGAAATCGCGGGTTTTCGGTTGCCGGCGATTAAACTGCTTTCATTCGGCGTCTCATCAAAAATGAAAATATTTTTGAAAACTACAAGTCTCATGGGTTTTAGTGGTGAAAAAATAATTTTAAAAATCGTTCGGGAAATGAGTTTACTCCCTGCTTACTTTCTTTGTATACATTCGACTATCGGACGGGATTTACGGGAAATCGCGGGTTTTCGGTTGCCGGCGATTAAACTGCTTTCATTCGGCGTCTCATCAAAAATGAAAATATTTTTGAAAACTACAAGTCTCATGGGTTTTAGTGGTGAAAAAATAATTTTAAAAATCGTTCGGGAAATGAGTTTACTCCCTGCTTACTTTCTTTGTATACATTCGACTATACGGGATTTACGGGAAATCGCGGGTTTTCGGTTGCCGGCGATTAAACTGCTTTCATTCGGCGTCTCATCAAAAATGAAAATATTTTTGAAAACTACAAGTCTCATGGGTTTTAGTGGTGAAAAAATAATTTTAAAAATCGTTCGGGAAATGAGTTTACTCCCTGCTTACTTTCTTTGTATACATTCGACTATACGGGATTTACGGGAAATCGCGGGTTTTCGGTTGCCGGCGATTAAACTGCTTTCATTCGGCGTCTCATCAAAAATGAAAATATTTTTGAAAACTACAAGTCTCATGGGTTTTAGTGGTGAAAAAATAATTTTAAAAATCGTTCGGGAAATGAGTTTACTCCCTGCTTACTTTCTTTGTATACATTCGACTATACGGGCCGATTTTTACGGGAAATCGCGGGTTTTCGGTTGCCGGCGATTAAACTGCTTTCATTCGGCGTCTCATCAAAAATGAAAATATTTTTGAAAACTACAAGTCTCATGGGTTTTAGTGGTGAAAAAATAATTTTAAAAATCGTTCGGGAAATGAGTTTACTCCCTGCTTACTTTCTTTGTATACATTCGACTATACGGGATTTACGGGAAATCGCGGGTTTTCGGTTGCCGGCGATTAAACTGCTTTCATTCGGCGTCTCATCAAAAATGAAAATATTTTTGAAAACTACAAGTCTCATGGGTTTTAGTGGTGAAAAAATAATTTTAAAAATCGTTCGGGAAATGAGTTTACTCCCTGCTTACTTTCTTTGTATACATTCGACTATACGGGCCGACCGGGATTTACGGGAAATCGCGGGTTTTCGGTTGCCGGCGATTAAACTGCTTTCATTCGGCGTCTCATCAAAAATGAAAATATTTTTGAAAACTACAAGTCTCATGGGTTTTAGTGGTGAAAAAATAATTTTAAAAATCGTTCGGGAAATGAGTTTACTCCCTGCTTACTTTCTTTGTATACATTCGACTATACGGGATTTACGGGAAATCGCGGGTTTTCGGTTGCCGGCGATTAAACTGCTTTCATTCGGCGTCTCATCAAAAATGAAAATATTTTTGAAAACTACAAGTCTCATGGGTTTTAGTGGTGAAAAAATAATTTTAAAAATCGTTCGGGAAATGAGTTTACTCCCTGCTTACTTTCTTTGTATACATTCGACTATACGGGATTTACGGGAAATCGCGGGTTTTCGGTTGCCGGCGATTAAACTGCTTTCATTCGGCGTCTCATCAAAAATGAAAATATTTTTGAAAACTACAAGTCTCATGGGTTTTAGTGGTGAAAAAATAATTTTAAAAATCGTTCGGGAAATGAGTTTACTCCCTGCTTACTTTCTTTGTATACATTCCACTATACGGGCCGAGCCGGGATTTACGGGAAATCGCGGGTTTTCGGTTGCCGGCGATTAAACTGCTTTCATTCGGCGTCTCATCAAAAATGAAAATATTTTTGAAAACTACAAGTCTCATGGGTTTTAGTGGTGAAAAAATAATTTTAAAAATCGTTCGGGAAATGAGTTTACTCCCTGCTTACTTTCTTTGTATACATTCGACTATACGGGCCGATCCGGGATTTACGGGAAATCGCGGGTTTTCGGTTGCCGGCGATTAAACTGCTTTCATTCGGCGTCTCATCAAAAATGAAAATATTTTTGAAAACTACAAGTCTCATGGGTTTTAGTGGTGAAAAAATAATTTTAAAAATCGTTCGGGAAATGAGTTTACTCCCTGCTTACTTTCTTTGTATACATTCGACTATACGGGATTTACGGGAAATCGCGGGTTTTCGGTTGCCGGCGATTAAACTGCTTTCATTCGGCGTCTCATCAAAAATGAAAATATTTTTGAAAACTACAAGTCTCATGGGTTTTAGTGGTGAAAAAATAATTTTAAAAATCGTTCGGGAAATGAGTTTACTCCCTGCTTACTTTCTTTGTATACATTCGACTATACGGGCCGAGGATTTACGGGAAATCGCGGGTTTTCGGTTGCCGGCGATTAAACTGCTTTCATTCGGCGTCTCATCAAAAATGAAAATATTTTTGAAAACTACAAGTCTCATGGGTTTTAGTGGTGAAAAAATAATTTTAAAAATCGTTCGGGAAATGAGTTTACTCCCTGCTTACTTTCTTTGTATACATTCGACTATACGGGATTTACGGGAAATCGCGGGTTTTCGGTTGCCGGCGATTAAACTGCTTTCATTCGGCGTCTCATCAAAAATGAAAATATTTTTGAAAACTACAAGTCTCATGGGTTTTAGTGGTGAAAAAATAATTTTAAAAATCGTTCGGGAAATGAGTTTACTCCCTGCTTACTTTCTTTGTATACATTCGACTATACGGGATTTACGGGAAATCGCGGGTTTTCGGTTGCCGGCGATTAAACTGCTTTCATTCGGCGTCTCATCAAAAATGAAAATATTTTTGAAAACTACAAGTCTCATGGGTTTTAGTGGTGAAAAAATAATTTTAAAAATCGTTCGGGAAATGAGTTTACTCCCTGCTTACTTTCTTTGTATACATTCGACTATACGGGGATTTTTACGGGAAATCGCGGGTTTTCGGTTGCCGGCGATTAAACTGCTTTCATTCGGCGTCTCATCAAAAATGAAAATATTTTTGAAAACTACAAGTCTCATGGGTTTTAGTGGTGAAAAAATAATTTTAAAAATCGTTCGGGAAATGAGTTTACTCCCTGCTTACTTTCTTTGTATACATTCGACTATACGGGATTTACGGGAAATCGCGGGTTTTCGGTTGCCGGCGATTAAACTGCTTTCATTCGGCGTCTCATCAAAAATGAAAATATTTTTGAAAACTACAAGTCTCATGGGTTTTAGTGGTGAAAAAATAATTTTAAAAATCGTTCGGGAAATGAGTTTACTCCCTGCTTACTTTCTTTGTATACATTCGACTATACGGGCCGAGTCCGGGATTTACGGGAAATCGCGGGTTTTCGGTTGCCGGCGATTAAACTGCTTTCATTCGGCGTCTCATCAAAAATGAAAATATTTTTGAAAACTACAAGTCTCATGGGTTTTAGTGGTGAAAAAATAATTTTAAAAATCGTTCGGGAAATGAGTTTACTCCCTGCTTACTTTCTTTGTATACATTCGACTATACGGGATTTACGGGAAATCGCGGGTTTTCGGTTGCCGGCGATTAAACTGCTTTCATTCGGCGTCTCATCAAAAATGAAAATATTTTTGAAAACTACAAGTCTCATGGGTTTTAGTGGTGAAAAAATAATTTTAAAAATCGTTCGGGAAATGAGTTTACTCCCTGCTTACTTTCTTTGTATACATTCGACTATACGGGCCGATGGGATTTACGGGAAATCGCGGGTTTTCGGTTGCCGGCGATTAAACTGCTTTCATTCGGCGTCTCATCAAAAATGAAAATATTTTTGAAAACTACAAGTCTCATGGGTTTTAGTGGTGAAAAAATAATTTTAAAAATCGTTCGGGAAATGAGTTTACTCCCTGCTTACTTTCTTTGTATACATTCGACTATACGGGATTTACGGGAAATCGCGGGTTTTCGGTTGCCGGCGATTAAACTGCTTTCATTCGGCGTCTCATCAAAAATGAAAATATTTTTGAAAACTACAAGTCTCATGGGTTTTAGTGGTGAAAAAATAATTTTAAAAATCGTTCGGGAAATGAGTTTACTCCCTGCTTACTTTCTTTGTATACATTCGACTATACGGGATTTACGGGAAATCGCGGGTTTTCGGTTGCCGGCGATTAAACTGCTTTCATTCGGCGTCTCATCAAAAATGAAAATATTTTTGAAAACTACAAGTCTCATGGGTTTTAGTGGTGAAAAAATAATTTTAAAAATCGTTCGGGAAATGAGTTTACTCCCTGCTTACTTTCTTTGTATACATTCGACTATACGGGATTTACGGGAAATCGCGGGTTTTCGGTTGCCGGCGATTAAACTGCTTTCATTCGGCGTCTCATCAAAAATGAAAATATTTTTGAAAACTACAAGTCTCATGGGTTTTAGTGGTGAAAAAATAATTTTAAAAATCGTTCGGGAAATGAGTTTACTCCCTGCTTACTTTCTTTGTATACATTCGACTATACGGGATCGGGATTTACGGGAAATCGCGGGTTTTCGGTTGCCGGCGATTAAACTGCTTTCATTCGGCGTCTCATCAAAAATGAAAATATTTTTGAAAACTACAAGTCTCATGGGTTTTAGTGGTGAAAAAATAATTTTAAAAATCGTTCGGGAAATGAGTTTACTCCCTGCTTACTTTCTTTGTATACATTCGACTATACGGGATTTACGGGAAATCGCGGGTTTTCGGTTGCCGGCGATTAAACTGCTTTCATTCGGCGTCTCATCAAAAATGAAAATATTTTTGAAAACTACAAGTCTCATGGGTTTTAGTGGTGAAAAAATAATTTTAAAAATCGTTCGGGAAATGAGTTTACTCCCTGCTTACTTTCTTTGTATACATTCGACTATACGGGGAGGGATTTACGGGAAATCGCGGGTTTTCGGTTGCCGGCGATTAAACTGCTTTCATTCGGCGTCTCATCAAAAATGAAAATATTTTTGAAAACTACAAGTCTCATGGGTTTTAGTGGTGAAAAAATAATTTTAAAAATCGTTCGGGAAATGAGTTTACTCCCTGCTTACTTTCTTTGTATACATTCGACTATACGGGATTTACGGGAAATCGCGGGTTTTCGGTTGCCGGCGATTAAACTGCTTTCATTCGGCGTCTCATCAAAAATGAAAATATTTTTGAAAACTACAAGTCTCATGGGTTTTAGTGGTGAAAAAATAATTTTAAAAATCGTTCGGGAAATGAGTTTACTCCCTGCTTACTTTCTTTGTATACATTCGACTATACGGGATTTACGGGAAATCGCGGGTTTTCGGTTGCCGGCGATTAAACTGCTTTCATTCGGCGTCTCATCAAAAATGAAAATATTTTTGAAAACTACAAGTCTCATGGGTTTTAGTGGTGAAAAAATAATTTTAAAAATCGTTCGGGAAATGAGTTTACTCCCTGCTTACTTTCTTTGTATACATTCGACTATACGGGCCGAGGGATTTACGGGAAATCGCGGGTTTTCGGTTGCCGGCGATTAAACTGCTTTCATTCGGCGTCTCATCAAAAATGAAAATATTTTTGAAAACTACAAGTCTCATGGGTTTTAGTGGTGAAAAAATAATTTTAAAAATCGTTCGGGAAATGAGTTTACTCCCTGCTTACTTTCTTTGTATACATTCGACTATACGGGCCGGGATTTACGGGAAATCGCGGGTTTTCGGTTGCCGGCGATTAAACTGCTTTCATTCGGCGTCTCATCAAAAATGAAAATATTTTTGAAAACTACAAGTCTCATGGGTTTTAGTGGTGAAAAAATAATTTTAAAAATCGTTCGGGAAATGAGTTTACTCCCTGCTTACTTTCTTTGTATACATTCGACTATACGGGATTTACGGGAAATCGCGGGTTTTCGGTTGCCGGCGATTAAACTGCTTTCATTCGGCGTCTCATCAAAAATGAAAATATTTTTGAAAACTACAAGTCTCATGGGTTTTAGTGGTGAAAAAATAATTTTAAAAATCGTTCGGGAAATGAGTTTACTCCCTGCTTACTTTCTTTGTATACATTCGACTATACGGGCCGATCCGGATTTACGGGAAATCGCGGGTTTTCGGTTGCCGGCGATTAAACTGCTTTCATTCGGCGTCTCATCAAAAATGAAAATATTTTTGAAAACTACAAGTCTCATGGGTTTTAGTGGTGAAAAAATAATTTTAAAAATCGTTCGGGAAATGAGTTTACTCCCTGCTTACTTTCTTTGTATACATTCGACTATACGGGCCGATCGGGATTTACGGGAAATCGCGGGTTTTCGGTTGCCGGCGATTAAACTGCTTTCATTCGGCGTCTCATCAAAAATGAAAATATTTTTGAAAACTACAAGTCTCATGGGTTTTAGTGGTGAAAAAATAATTTTAAAAATCGTTCGGGAAATGAGTTTACTCCCTGCTTACTTTCTTTGTATACATTCGACTATACGGGATTTACGGGAAATCGCGGGTTTTCGGTTGCCGGCGATTAAACTGCTTTCATTCGGCGTCTCATCAAAAATGAAAATATTTTTGAAAACTACAAGTCTCATGGGTTTTAGTGGTGAAAAAATAATTTTAAAAATCGTTCGGGAAATGAGTTTACTCCCTGCTTACTTTCTTTGTATACATTCGACTATACGGGATTTACGGGAAATCGCGGGTTTTCGGTTGCCGGCGATTAAACTGCTTTCATTCGGCGTCTCATCAAAAATGAAAATATTTTTGAAAACTACAAGTCTCATGGGTTTTAGTGGTGAAAAAATAATTTTAAAAATCGTTCGGGAAATGAGTTTACTCCCTGCTTACTTTCTTTGTATACATTCGACTATACGGGCCGAGGGATTTACGGGAAATCGCGGGTTTTCGGTTGCCGGCGATTAAACTGCTTTCATTCGGCGTCTCATCAAAAATGAAAATATTTTTGAAAACTACAAGTCTCATGGGTTTTAGTGGTGAAAAAATAATTTTAAAAATCGTTCGGGAAATGAGTTTACTCCCTGCTTACTTTCTTTGTATACATTCGACTATACGGGCCGATGGGATTTACGGGAAATCGCGGGTTTTCGGTTGCCGGCGATTAAACTGCTTTCATTCGGCGTCTCATCAAAAATGAAAATATTTTTGAAAACTACAAGTCTCATGGGTTTTAGTGGTGAAAAAATAATTTTAAAAATCGTTCGGGAAATGAGTTTACTCCCTGCTTACTTTCTTTGTATACATTCGACTATACGGGATTTACGGGAAATCGCGGGTTTTCGGTTGCCGGCGATTAAACTGCTTTCATTCGGCGTCTCATCAAAAATGAAAATATTTTTGAAAACTACAAGTCTCATGGGTTTTAGTGGTGAAAAAATAATTTTAAAAATCGTTCGGGAAATGAGTTTACTCCCTGCTTACTTTCTTTGTATACATTCGACTATACGGGATTTACGGGAAATCGCGGGTTTTCGGTTGCCGGCGATTAAACTGCTTTCATTCGGCGTCTCATCAAAAATGAAAATATTTTTGAAAACTACAAGTCTCATGGGTTTTAGTGGTGAAAAAATAATTTTAAAAATCGTTCGGGAAATGAGTTTACTCCCTGCTTACTTTCTTTGTATACATTCGACTATACGGGATTTACGGGAAATCGCGGGTTTTCGGTTGCCGGCGATTAAACTGCTTTCATTCGGCGTCTCATCAAAAATGAAAATATTTTTGAAAACTACAAGTCTCATGGGTTTTAGTGGTGAAAAAATAATTTTAAAAATCGTTCGGGAAATGAGTTTACTCCCTGCTTACTTTCTTTGTATACATTCGACTATACGGGATTTACGGGAAATCGCGGGTTTTCGGTTGCCGGCGATTAAACTGCTTTCATTCGGCGTCTCATCAAAAATGAAAATATTTTTGAAAACTACAAGTCTCATGGGTTTTAGTGGTGAAAAAATAATTTTAAAAATCGTTCGGGAAATGAGTTTACTCCCTGCTTACTTTCTTTGTATACATTCGACTATACGGGATTTACGGGAAATCGCGGGTTTTCGGTTGCCGGCGATTAAACTGCTTTCATTCGGCGTCTCATCAAAAATGAAAAATTTTTGAAAACTACAAGTCTCATGGGTTTTAGTGGTGAAAAAATAATTTTAAAAATCGTTCGGGAAATGAGTTTACTCCCTGCTTACTTTCTTTGTATACATTCGACTATACGGGCCGAGCCCGGGATTTACGGGAAATCGCGGGTTTTCGGTTGCCGGCGATTAAACTGCTTTCATTCGGCGTCTCATCAAAAATGAAAATATTTTTGAAAACTACAAGTCTCATGGGTTTTAGTGGTGAAAAAATAATTTTAAAAATCGTTCGGGAAATGAGTTTACTCCCTGCTTACTTTCTTTGTATACATTCGACTATACGGGCCGATCCGGGATTTACGGGAAATCGCGGGTTTTCGGTTGCCGGCGATTAAACTGCTTTCATTCGGCGTCTCATCAAAAATGAAAATATTTTTGAAAACTACAAGTCTCATGGGTTTTAGTGGTGAAAAAATAATTTTAAAAATCGTTCGGGAAATGAGTTTACTCCCTGCTTACTTTCTTTGTATACATTCGACTATACGGGATTTACGGGAAATCGCGGGTTTTCGGTTGCCGGCGATTAAACTGCTTTCATTCGGCGTCTCATCAAAAATGAAAATATTTTTGAAAACTACAAGTCTCATGGGTTTTAGTGGTGAAAAAATAATTTTAAAAATCGTTCGGGAAATGAGTTTACTCCCTGCTTACTTTCTTTGTATACATTCGACTATACGGGATTTACGGGAAATCGCGGGTTTTCGGTTGCCGGCGATTAAACTGCTTTCATTCGGCGTCTCATCAAAAATGAAAATATTTTTGAAAACTACAAGTCTCATGGGTTTTAGTGGTGAAAAAATAATTTTAAAAATCGTTCGGGAAATGAGTTTACTCCCTGCTTACTTTCTTTGTATACATTCGACTATAGGCCGAGCCGGATTTACGGGAAATCGCGGGTTTTCGGTTGCCGGCGATTAAACTGCTTTCATTCGGCGTCTCATCAAAAATGAAAATATTTTTGAAAACTACAAGTCTCATGGGTTTTAGTGGTGAAAAAATAATTTTAAAAATCGTTCGGGAAATGAGTTTACTCCCTGCTTACTTTCTTTGTATACATTCGACCGACGGGATTTACGGGAAATCGCGGGTTTTCGGTTGCCGGCGATTAAACTGCTTTCATTCGGTCTCATCAAAAATGAAAATATTTTTGAAAACTACAAGTCTCATGGGTTTTAGTGGTGAAAAAATAATTTTAAAAATCGTTCGGGAAATGAGTTTACTCCCTGCTTACTTTCTTTGTATACATTCGACTATACGGGCCGAGCCGGGATTTACGGGAAATCGCGGGTTTTCGGTTGCCGGCGATTAAACTGCTTTCATTCGGCGTCTCATCAAAAATGAAAATATTTTTGAAAACTACAAGTCTCATGGGTTTTAGTGGTGAAAAAATAATTTTAAAAATCGTTCGGGAAATGAGTTTACTCCCTGCTTACTTTCTTTGTATACATTCGACTATACGGGCCGAGGGATTTACGGGAAATCGCGGGTTTTCGGTTGCCGGCGATTAAACTGCTTTCATTCGGCGTCTCATCAAAATATTTTTTAAAACTACAAGTCTCATGGGTTTTAGTGGTGAAAAAATAATTTTAAAAATCGTTCGGGAAATGAGTTTACTCCCTGCTTACTTTCTTTGTATACATTCGACTATACGGGCCGATCCGGGATTTACGGGAAATCGCGGGTTTTCGGTTGCCGGCGATTAAACTGCTTTCATTCGGCGTCTCATCAAAAATGAAAATATTTTTGAAAACTACAAGTCTCATGGGTTTTAGTGGTGAAAAAATAATTTTAAAAATCGTTCGGGAAATGAGTTTACTCCCTGCTTACTTTCTTTGTATACATTCGACTATACGGGATTTACGGGAAATCGCGGGTTTTCGGTTGCCGGCGATTAAACTGCTTTCATTCGGCGTCTCATCAAAAATGAAAATATTTTTGAAAACTACAAGTCTCATGGGTTTTAGTGGTGAAAAAATAATTTTAAAAATCGTTCGGGAAATGAGTTTACTCCCTGCTTACTTTCTTTGTATACATTCGACTATACGGGATTTACGGGAAATCGCGGGTTTTCGGTTGCCGGCGATTAAACTGCTTTCATTCGGCGTCTCATCAAAAATGAAAATTTTTGAAAACTACAAGTCTCATGGGTTTTAGTGGTGAAAAAATAATTTTAAAAATCGTTCGGGAAATGAGTTTACTCCCTGACTTTCTTTGTATACATTCGACTATACGGGGAGGGATTTACGGGAAATCGCGGGTTTTCGGTTGCCGGCGATTAAACTGCTTTCATTCGGCGTCTCATCAAAAATGAAAATATTTTTGAAAACTACAAGTCTCATGGGTTTTAGTGGTGAAAAAATAATTTTAAAAATCGTTCGGGAAATGAGTTTACTCCCTGCTTACTTTCTTTGTATACATTCGACTATACGGGCCGAGCCGGGATTTACGGGAAATCGCGGGTTTTCGGTTGCCGGCGATTAAACTGCTTTCATTCGGCGTCTCATCAAAAATGAAAAATTTTTGAAAACTACAAGTCTCATGGGTTTTAGTGGTGAAAAAATAATTTTAAAAATCGTTCGGGAAATGAGTTTACTCCCTGCTTACTTTCTTTGTATACATTCGACTATACGGGCCGACCGGGATTTACGGGAAATCGCGGGTTTTCGGTTGCCGGCGATTAAACTGCTTTCATTCGGCGTCTCATCAAAAATGAAAAATTTTTGAAAACTACAAGTCTCATGGGTTTTAGTGGTGAAAAAATAATTTTAAAAATCGTTCGGGAAATGAGTTTACTCCCTGCTACTTTCTTTGTATACATTCGACTATACGGGCCGAGGGATTTACGGGAAATCGCGGGTTTTCGGTTGCCGGCGATTAAACTGCTTTCATTCGGCGTCTCATCAAAAATGAAAAATTTTTGAAAACTACAAGTCTCATGGGTTTTAGTGGTGAAAAAATAATTTTAAAAATCGTTCGGGAAATGAGTTTACTCCTGCTTACTTTCTTTGTATACATTCGACTATACGGGCCGATCCGGGATTTACGGGAAATCGCGGGTTTTCGGTTGCCGGCGATTAAACTGCTTTCATTCGGCGTCTCATCAAAAATGAAAATATTTTTGAAAACTACAAGTCTCATGGGTTTTAGTGGTGAAAAAATAATTTTAAAAATCGTTCGGGAAATGAGTTTACTCCCTGCTTACTTTCTTTGTATACATTCGACTATACGGGATTTACGGGAAATCGCGGGTTTTCGGTTGCCGGCGATTAAACTGCTTTCATTCGGCGTCTCATCAAAAATGAAAATATTTTTGAAAACTACAAGTCTCATGGGTTTTAGTGGTGAAAAAATAATTTTAAAAATCGTTCGGGAAATGAGTTTACTCCCTGCTTACTTTCTTTGTATACATTCGACTATACGGGCCGATATTTACGGGAAATCGCGGGTTTTCGGTTGCCGGCGATTAAACTGCTTTCATTCGGCGTCTCATCAAAAATGAAAATATTTTTGAAAACTACAAGTCTCATGGGTTTTAGTGGTGAAAAAATAATTTTAAAAATCGTTCGGGAAATGAGTTTACTCCCTGCTTACTTTCTTTGTATACATTCGACTATACGGGAGTCCGGGATTTACGGGAAATCGCGGGTTTTCGGTTGCCGGCGATTAAACTGCTTTCATTCGGCGTCTCATCAAAAATGAAAATATTTTTGAAAACTACAAGTCTCATGGGTTTTAGTGGTGAAAAAATAATTTTAAAAATCGTTCGGGAAATGAGTTTACTCCCTGCTTACTTTCTTTGTATACATTCGACTATACGGGATTTACGGGAAATCGCGGGTTTTCGGTTGCCGGCGATTAAACTGCTTTCATTCGGCGTCTCATCAAAAATGAAAATATTTTTGAAA
>JASGCC010002223.1:0-29697 GCA_030067915.1 Hydractinia echinata | reverse complement strand
TTAGAAGCGTTCTAAGGGCCTGACGCTCAGGAAACGACTTAATACATCGTGTCCATTGAAACCGAAAGGACTTCTAACTACGTGCACAGGCCTTCAAAGCCTGTAATATGGCCTTTCACAGCCTAATAATGAGTCTACACCTAAATCACGTGGTTCCACGTGCCCAGACAGGTGGCCATCGGTCTAGTCCTTTCATTCTCAATGGACTACGTTGTTTTAAGTTGTTTTCCTGTGCGCCAGGGCCTTAGGACGCTTCTAACTACGTGCACAGGCCTTCAAAGCCTGTAATATGGCCTTTTACGGCCTAATAAGGAGTCTACACTTAAATGGCGTGGTTCCACGCGCTCAGACAGGTGGCCATCGGTCTAGTCCTGTCAATCTCAATGGCTACGATGTATTAAGTCGTTTTCCTGAGCGCCAGGTCCTTAGAACGCTGCTAACTACGTGGACTTCAAAGCCTGTAATATGGCCTTTTACAGCTTAATAAGGAGTCCACACGTAAATCACCTGGTTCCACGGGCCCAGACAGGTGGCCAACGGTCTAGTCCTTTCAGTCTCAATGGACGACGATGTATTAAGTCGTTTCCCTGAGCGTCAGGCTCTTAGAACGCTTCTAACAACGTGCACAGGCCTTCAAAGCCTGTAATATGGCCTTTTACAGCCTAATAAGGAGTCTACATGTAAATCACCTGGTTCCACGTGCCCAGACAGGTGGCCAACGGTCTAGTCCTTTCAGTTTCAATGGACGACGATGTATTAAGTCGTTATCCTTAGCACCAGTACCTAAGAACGCTGCTAACTACATGCACAGTCCTTCAAAGCTTGTAATACGGCCTTTTATGGAGTCTACAGCTAAATCACGTGGTTCCACGTGCTCAGACAGGTGGCCATTGGTCTAGTCCTTTCAGTCTCAATGGACTACGTTGTATTAAGTCGTTTTCCTGTGCACCAGACCCTTAGGACACTTCTAACTACGTGCACAGTCCTTCAAAGATTGTAATATGGCCCTTTACGGCCTAATAAGGAGTCTACACCTAAATCACGTCGTTCCACGAGCCCAGAGAGGTGGCCATCGGTCTAGTCCTTTCACTCTCAATGAACGATGATGTATTAAGTCCTTATCCTTAGCGCCAGGACCTAAGAACGCTGCTAACTACGTGCACAGGCCTTTAAAACCTGTAATATGGCCTTTTACGGCCTAATAAGGAGTCTACACTTAAATCACGTGGTTCCATGTGCCCAGACAGTGGCCAACGGTCTAGTCCTTTCAGTCTCAATGGACGACGATGTATTAAGTCCTTATCCTTAGCGCCAGGACCTAAGAACGCTGCTAACTACGTGCACAGGCCTTCAAAACCTGTAATATGGCCTTTTACAGCCTAATAAAGAGTCTACACGTAAATCACCTGGTTCCACGGGCCCAGACAGGTGGCCAACGGTCTAGTCCTTTCAGTCTCAAAAGACGACGATGTATTAAGTCGTTATCCTTAGCGCCAGTACCTAAGAACGCTGCTAACTACATGCACAGTCCTTCAAAACTTGTAATACGGCCTAATAAGGAGTCTACACCTAAATCACGTGGTTCCATGTGTCCAGACAGGTGGCCATCGCTCTAGACCTTTCAGTCTCAATGGAATACGATGTATTAAGTCGTTATCTTTAGCGCCAGGACCTGAGAACTCTGCTAACTACGTGCACAGGCCTTCAAAGCCTGTAATATGGCCTTTTACAGCCTAATACGGAGTCTACACGTAAATCACATGGTTCCAGGGGCCCAGACAGGTGGTCATCGGTCTAGTCCTGTCAATCCCAATGGACTACGATGTATTAAGTCTTTTTCCTGAGCCCCAGACCCTTAGAACGCTTCTAAGTACGTGCACAGGCCTTCAAAGCCTGAAATATGACCTTTTACGGCCTAATAAGGAGTCTACACGTAAATCACCTGGTTCCACGGGCCCAGACAGGTGACCAACGGTCTAGTCCTTTCAGTCTCAATGGACAACAATGTATTAAGTCGTTATCCTTAGCGCCAGTTCCCAAGAGAGCTGCTAACTACATGCACAGTCCTTCAAATCTTGTAATATGGCCTTTTACGGAGTCTACACCTAAATCATGTAGTTCCATGTGCCCAGACAGGTGGCCAACGGTTTAGTCCTTTCAGTCTCATTGGACGCCGATGTATTAAGTTGTTTCCTTAAGCGTCAGGCCCCTAGAACTCTTCTAACTACGTGCACAGGCCTTCAAAGCCTGTAATATGGCCTTTTACGACCTAATAAGGAGTCTACACTTAAATCACGTGGTTCCATGTGCCCACACAGTGGCCAACAGTCTAGTCCTTTCAGTCTCACTCGACGACGATGTGTTAAGTCGTTTCCCTGAACGTCAGGCCCTTAGAACGCTTCTAACTACGTGCACAGGCCTTCAAAGCCTGTAATATGGCCTTTTACAGCCTAATAAGGAGTCTACACCAAAATCAAGTGGTTCCACGTGCGCAGACAGGTGGCCATCGGTCTAGTCTTTCCAGTCTCAATGGACTACGTTGTATTAAGTCGTTTTCCTGTGCACCAGGCCCTTAGGACACTTCTAACTACGTGCACAGGCTTTCAAAGCCTGTAATATGGCCTTTTACAGCCTAATAAGGAGTCTACACCTAAATCACGTGGTTCCACGTGCCCAAACAGGTGGCCATCGGTCTAGTCCTTTCACTCTCAATGAACGATGATGTATTAAGTCCTTATCCTTAGCGCCAGGACCTAAGAACGCTGCTAACTACGTGCACAGGCCTTTAAAACCTGTAATATGGCCTTTTACGGCCTAATAAGGAGTCTACACTTAATTCACGTGGTTCCATGTGCCCAGACAGTGGCCAACGGTCTAGTCCTTTCAGTCTCACTGGACGACGATGTATTAAGTCATTTTCCTGTGCGCCAGGGCCTTAGGACGCTTCTAACTACGTGCACAGGCCTTCAAAGCCTTTAATATGGCCTTTTACGGCCTAATAAGGAGTCTGCACTTAAATCACGTGGTTCCATGTGCCCAGACAGTGGCCAACGGTCTAGTCCTTTCGGTTTCAATGGACGACGATGTATTAAGTCGTTTCCCTGAGCGTCAGGCCCTTAGAACGCTTCTAACTACGTGCACAGGCCTTCAAAGCCTGTAATATGGCCTTTCACAGCCTAATAATGAGTCTACACCTAAATCACGTGGTTCCACGTGCCCAGACAGGTGGCCATCGGTCTAGTCCTTTCATTCTCAATGGACTACGTTGTTTTAAGTTGTTTTCCTGTGCGCCAGGGCCTTAGGACGCTGCTAACTACGTGGACTTCAAAGCCTGTAATATGGCCTTTTACAGCTTAATAAGGAGTCCACACGTAAATCACCTGGTTCCACGGGCCCAGACAGGTGGCCATCGCTCTAGTCCTGTCAATCTCAATGGGCTACGATGTATTAAGTCGTTTTCCTGAGCGCCAGGTCCTTAGAACGCTGCTAACTACGTGGACTTCAAAGCCTGTAATATGGCCTTTTACAGCTTAATAAGGAGTCCACACGTAAATCACCTGGTTCCACGGGCCCAGACAGGTGGCCATCGCTCTAGACCTTTCAGTCTCAATGGAATACGATGTATTAAGTCGTTATCTTTAGCGCCAGGACCTGATAACTCTGCTAACTACGTGCACAGGCCTTCAAAGCCTGTAATATGGCCTTTTACAGCCTAATACGGAGTCTACACGTAAATCACATGGTTCCAGGGGCCCAGACAGGTGGTCATCGGTCTAGTCCTGTCAATCTCAATGGACTACGATGTATTAAGTCTTTTTCCTGAGCGCCAGACCCTTAGAACGCTTCTAAGTACGTGCACAGGCTTTCAAAGCCTGAAATATGACCTTTTACGGCCTAATAAGGAGTCTACAACTAAATCACGTCGTTCCACGTGCCCACACATGTGGCCATCGGTCTAGTCCTTTCAGTCTCAATGGACTACGTTGTATTAAGTCGTTTTCATGTGCGCCAGGCCCTTAGGACGCTTGTAACTACGTGCACAGGCCTTCAAAGCCTTTAATATGGCCTTTTACGGCCTAATAAGGAGTCTGCACTTAAATCACGTGGTTCCATGTGCCCAGACAGTGGCCAACGGTCTAGTCCTTTCGGTTTCAATGGACGACGATGTATTAAGTCGTTTCCCTGAGCGTCAGGCCCTTAGAACGCTTCTAACTACGTGCACAGGCCTTCAAAGCCTGTAATATGGCCTTTCACAGCCTAATAATGAGTCTACACCTAAATCACGTGGTTCCACGTGCCCAGACAGGTGGCCATCGGTCTAGTCCTTTCATTCTCAATGGACTACGTTGTTTTAAGTTGTTTTCCTGTGCGCCAGGGCCTTAGGACGCTTCTAACTACGTGCACAGGCCTTCAAAGCCTGTAATATGGCCTTTTACGGCCTAATAAGGAGTCTACACTTAAATGGCGTGGTTCCACGCGCTCAGACAGGTGGCCATCGGTCTAGTCCTGTCAATCTCAATGGGCTACGATGTATTAAGTCGTTTTCCTGAGCGCCAGGTCCTTAGAACGCTGCTAACTACGTGGACTTCAAAGCCTGTAATATGGCCTTTTACAGCTTAATAAGGAGTCCACACGTAAATCACCTGGTTCCACGGGCCCAGACAGGTGGCCAACGGTCTAGTCCTTTCAGTCTCAATGGACGACGATGTATTAAGTCGTTTCCCTGAGCGTCAGGCTCTTAGAACGCTTCTAACAACGTGCACAGGCCTTCAAAGCCTGTAATATGGCCTTTTACAGCCTAATAAGGAGTCTACATGTAAATCACCTGGTTCCACGTGCCCAGACAGGTGGCCAACGGTCTAGTCCTTTCAGTCTCAATGGACGACGATGTATTAAGTCGTTATCCTTAGCGCCAGTACCTAAGAACGCTGCTAACTACATGCACAGTCCTTCAAAGCTTGTAATACGGCCTTTTATGGAGTCTACAGCTAAATCACGTGGTTCCACGTGCTCAGACAGGTGGCCGTTGGTCTAGTCCTTTCAGTCTCAATGGACTACGTTGTATTAAGTCGTTTTCCTGTGCACCAGACCCTTAGGACACTTCTAACTACGTGCACAGTCCTTCAAAGATTGTAATATGGCCCTTTACGGCCTAATAAGTAGTCTACACCTAAATCACGTCGTTCCACGAGCCCAGAGAGGTGGCCATCGGTCTAATCCTTTCAGTCTCAATGGACTACGTTGTATTAAGACGTTTTCCTGTGCGCCAGGCCCTTAGGACGCTTCTAACTACGTGCACAGGCTTTCAAAGCCTGTAATATGGCCTTTTACAGCCTAATAAGAGTCTACACCTAAATCACGTGGTTCCACGTGCCCAAACAGGTGGCCATCGGTCTAGTCCTTTCACTCTCAATGAACGATGATGTATTAAGTCCTTATCCTTAGCGCCAGGACCTAAGAACGCTGCTAACTACGTGCACAGGCCTTTAAAACCTGTAATATGGCCTTTTACGGCCTAATAAGGAGTCTACACTTAAATCACGTGGTTCCATGTGCCCAGACAGTGGCCAACGGTCTAGTCCTTTCAGTCTCAATGGACGACGATGTATTAAGTCATTTTCCTGTGCGCCAGGCCTTAGGACGCTTCTAACTACGTGCACAGGCATTCAAAGCCAGTAATATGGCCTTTTACAGCCTAATAAGGAGTCTACACGTAAATCACCTGGTTCCGCGCGTCCAGACAGGTGGCCAACGGTCTAGTCCTTTCAGTCTCAATGGACGACGATGTATTAAGTCCTTATCTTTAGCGCCAGGACCTAAGAACGCTGCTAACTACGTGCACAGGCCTTCAAAACCTGTAATATGGCCTTTTACAGCCTAATAAGGAGTCTACACGTAAATCACCTGGTTCCACGGGCCCAGACAGGTGGCCAACGGTCTAGTCCTTTCAGTCTCAAAGGACGACGATGTATTAAGTCGTTATCCTTAGCGCCAGTACCTAAGAACGCTGCTAACTACATGCACAGTCCTTCAAAACTTGTAATACGGCCTAATAAGGAGTCTACACCTAAATCACGTGGTTCCATGTGTCCAGACAGGTGGCCATCGCTCTAGACCTTTCAGTCTCAATGGAATACGATGTATTAAGTCGTTATCTTTAGCGCCAGGACCTGAGAACTCTGCTAACTACGTGCACAGGCCTTCAAAGCCTGTAATATGGCCTTTTACAGCCTAATACGGAATCTACACGTAAATCACATGGTTCCAGGGGCCCAGACAGGTGGTCATCGGTCTAGTCCTGTCAATCTCAATGGACTACGATGTATTAAGTCTTTTTCCTGAGCCCCAGACCCTTAGAACGCTTCTAAGAACGTGCACAGGCCTTCAAAGCCTGAAATATGACCTTTTACGGCCTAATAAGGAGTCTACACGTAAATCACCTGGTTCCGCGCGTCCAGACAGGTGGCCAACGGTCTAGTCCTTTCAGTCTCAATGGACGACGATGTATTAAGTCCTTATCTTTAGCGCCAGGACCTAAGAACGCTGCTAACTACGTGCACAGGCCTTCAAAACCTGTAATATGGCCTTTTACAGCCTAATAAGGAGTCTACACGTAAATCACCTGGTTCCACGGGCCCAGACAGGTGGCCAACGGTCTAGTCCTTTCAGTCTCAAAGGACGACGATGTATTAAGTCGTTATCCTTAGCGGCAGTACCTAAGAACGCTGCTAACTACATGCACAGTCCTTCAAACTTGTAATACGGCCTAATAAGGAGTCTACACCTAAATCACGTGGTTCCATGTGTCCAGACAGGTGGCCATCGTCTAGTCCTTTCAGTCTCAATGGATACGATGTATTAAGTCGTTTCTTTAGCGCCAGGACCTGAGAACTCTGCTAACTACGTGCACAGGCCTTCAAAGCCTGTAATATGGCCTTTTACAGCCTAAAGGAGTCTACACTAAATCACTGGTTCCACGTGCCCAGACAGGTGGCCATCGGTCTAGTCCTTCAGTCTCAATGGACTACGATGTATTAAGTCTTTTTCTGAGCCCAGGCCCTTAGAACGCTTCTAACTACGTGCACAGGCCTTCAAAGCCTGAAATATGCCTTTTACGGCCTAATAAGGAGTCTACACGTAAATCACCTGGTTCCACGGCCCAGACAGGTGCCAACGGTCTAGTCCTTTCAGTCTCAATGGACAACGATGTATTAAGTCGTTTCCTTAGCGCCAGCCCAAGAAGCTGCTAACTACATGCACAGTCCTTCAAATCTGTAATATGGCCTTTTACGGTGTCTACACCTAAATCATGTAGTTCCATGTGCCCAGACAGGTGGCCACGGTCTAGTCCTTTCAGTCTCAATGGACGCCGATGTATTAAGTTGTTTCCTTAGCGTCAGGCCCTAGAACTCTCTAACTACGTGCACAGGCCTTCAAAGCCTGTAATATGGCCTTTTACGACCTAATAAGGAGTCTACACTTAAATCACGTGGTTCCATGTGCCCACACAGTGGCCAACGGTCTAGTCCTTTCAGTCTCAATGGACGACGATGTGTATTAAGTCGTTTCCTGAGCGTCAGGCCCTTAGAACGCTTCTAACTACGTGCACAGGCCTTCAAAGCCTGTAATATGGCCTTTTACAGCCTAATAGCCATCGGTCTAGTCCTTCCAGTCTCAATGGACTACGTTGTATTAAGTCGTTTTCCTGTGCGCCAGGGCCTTAGGACGCTTCTAACTACGTGCACAGTCCTTCAAAGCCTGTAATATGGCCTTTTACAACCTAATAAGGAGTCTACACCTAAATCACGTGGTTCCACGTGCTCAGACAGGCGCCATTGGTCTATTCCTTTCAGTCTGAATGGACTACGATGTAATGAGGCGTTTTCCTGAGCGTCAGGCCCTTAGAACGCTGCTAACTACTTGCACAGTCCTTCAAAGCCTGTAATATGGCCTTTTATGGCCTAATAGAGAGCCTACACGTAAATCACGTAGTTCCACGTGCCCAGACAGGTGGCCATCGGTCTAGTCCTTTCAATGTGAATGGACTACGATGTATTAAGTCGTTTTCCTTAGCGCCAGGCCCTAAGAACGTTGCTAACTACGTGCACAGGCCTTCAAAGCCTGTAATATGGCCTTTTACGGCCTAATAAGGAGTCTACACTTAAATCACGTGGTTCCATGTGCTCAGAAAGGTGGCCAACGGTCTAGTCCTTTCAGTCTCAATGGACGACGATGTATTAAGTCGTTTCCCTGAGCGTCAGGCCCTTAGAACGCTTCTAACTACGTGCACAGGCCTTCAAAGCCTGTAATATGGCCTTTTACAGCCTAATAAGGAGTCTACACCTAAATCACGTGGTTCCGCGTGCCAAGAGAGGTGGCCATCGGTCTAGTCCTCTCAGTCTCAATGGACTACGTTGTATTAAGTCGTTTTCCTGCGCGCCAGGCCCTTAGGACGCTTCTAACTCCGTGCACAGTCTTTCAAAGCCTGTAATACGGCCTAATAAGGAGTCTACACCTAAATCACGTGGTTCCATGTTTCCAGACAGGTGGCCATCGCTCTAGAACTTTCAGTCTCAATAGAATACGATGTATTAAGTCGTTATCCTTAGCGCCAGGACCTAAGAACTCTGCTAACTACGTGCACAGGCCTTCAAATCCTGTAATATGGCCTTTTACAGCATAATACGGAGTCTACACGTAAATCACATGATTCCAGGGGCCCAGACAGGTGGCCATCAGTCTAGTCCTGTCAATCTCAATGGACTACAATGTATTAAGTCTTTTTCCCGCGCGCCAGGCCCTTAGAACGCTTCTAAGTACGTGCACAGGCCTACATAGCCTGTAATATGACCTTTTACGGCCTAATAAGGAGTCTACACCTAAATCACGTCGTTCCACGTGCCCACACAGGTGGCCATCGGTCTAGTCCTTTCAGTCTCAATGGACTACGTTGTATTAAGTCGTTTTCATGTGCGCCAGGCCCTTAGGACGCTTCTAACTACGTGCACAGGCCTTCAAAGCCTGTAATATGGCCTTTTACGGCCTAATAAGGAGTCTACACTTAAATCACGTGGTTCCATGTGCCCAGACAGTGGCCAACGGTCTAGTCCTTTCAGTCTCAATGGACGACGATGTATTAAGTCGTTTTCCTGTGCGCCAGGGCCTTAGGACGCTTCTAACTACGTGTACAGGCCTTCAAAGCCTGTAATATGGCCTTTTACGGCCTAATAATGAGTCTACACTTAAATCGCGTGGTTCCACGCACCCAGACAGGTGGCCATCGGTCTAGTCCTGTCAATCTCAATGGGCTACGATGTATTAAGTCGTTTTCCTGAGCGCCAGGTCCTTAGAACGCTGCTAACTACGTGGACAGGCCTGCAAAGCCTGTAATATGGCCTTTTACAGCTTAATAAGGAGTCTACACGTAAATCACCTGGTTCCACGGGCCCAGACAGGTGACCAACGGTCTAGTCCTTTCAGTCTCAATGGACAACAATGTATTAAGTCGTTATCCTTAGCGCCAGTTCCCAAGAAAGCTGCTAACTACATGCACAGTCCTTCAAATCTTGTAATATGGCCTTTTACGGAGTCTACACCTAAATCATGTAGTTCCATATGCCCAGACAGCTGGCCAACGGTTTAGTCTTTTCAGTCTCAATGGACGCCGATGTATTAAGTTGTTTCCTTAAGCGTCAGGCCCCTAGAACTCTTCTAACTACGTGCACAGGCCTTCAAAGCCTGTAATATGGCCTTTTACAGCCTAATAAGGAGTCTACACCAAAATCACGTGGTTCCACGTGCCCAGACAGGTGGCTATCGGTCTAGTTCTTCCAGTCTTAATGGACTACGTTGTATTAAGTCGTTTTCCTGTGCGCCAGGGCCTTAGGACGCTTCTAACTACGTGCACAGTACTTCAAAGCCTGTAATATGGCCTTTTACAACCTAATAAGGAGTCTACACCTAAATCACGTGGCTCCACGTGCCCAGACAGGTGGCCATTGGTCTAGTCCTTTCAGTCTCAATGGACTACGATGTATTAAGTCGTTATCCTTAGCGCCAGTACCTAAGAACGCTGCTAACTACATGCACAGTCCTTCAAATCTTGTAATACGGCCTAATAAGGAGTCTACACCTAAATCACGTGGTTCCATGTGTCCAGACAGGTGGCCATCGCTCTAGAACTTTCAGTCTCAATAGAATACGATGTATTAAGTCGTTATCCTTAGCGCCAGGACCTAAGAACTCTGCTAACTACGTGCACAGCCCTTCAAATCCTGTAATATGGCCTTTTACAGCATAATACGGAGTCTACACGTAAATCACATGATTCCAGGGGCCCAGACAGGTGGCCATCGGTCTAGTCCTGTCAATCTCAATGGACTACAATGTATTAAGTCTTTTTCCTGCGCGCCAGGCCCTTAGAACGCTTCTAAGTACGTGCACAGGCCTACAAAGCCTGTAATATGACCTTTTACGGCCTAATAAGGAGTCTACACCTAAATCACGTCGTTCCACGTGCCCACACAGGTGGCCATCGGTCTAGTCCTTTCAGTCTCAATGGACTACGTTGTATTAAGTCGTTTTCATGTGCGCCAGGCCCTTAGGACGCTTCTAACTACGTGCACAGGCCTTCAAAGCCTGTAATATGGCCTTTTACGGCCTAATAAGGAGTCTACACTTAAATCACGTGGTTCCATGTGCCCAGACAGTGGCCAACGGTCTAGTCCTTTCAGTCTCAATGGACGACGATGTATTAAGTCGTTTTCCTGAGCGCCAGGGCCTTAGGACGCTTCTAACTACGTATACAGGCCTTCAAAGCCTGTAATATGGCCTTTTACGGCCTAATAAGGAGTCTACACTTAAATCGCGTGGTTCCACGCACCCAGACAGGTGGCCATCGGTCTAGTCCTGTCAATCTCAATGGGCTACGATGTATTAAGTCGTTTTCCTGAGCGCCAGGTCCTTAGAACGCTGCTAACTACGTGGACAGGCCTGCAAAGCCTGTAATATGGCCTTTTACAGCTTAATAAGGAGTCTACACGTAAATCACCTGGTTCCACGGGCCCAGACAGGTGACCAACGGTCTAGTCCTTTCAGTCTCAATGGACAACAATGTATTAAGTCGTTATCCTTAGCGCCAGTTCCCAAGAAAGCTGCTAACTACATGCACAGTCCTTCAAATCTTGTAATATGGCCTTTTACGGAGTCTACACCTAAAGCATGTAGTTCCATGTGCCCAGACAGGTGGCCAACGGTTTAGTCCTTTCAGTCTCAATGGACGCCGATGTATTAAGTTGTTTCCTTAAGCGTCAGGCCCCTAGAACTCTTCTAACTACGTGCACAGGCCTTCAAAGCCTGTAATATGGCCTTTTACGGCCTAATAAGGAGTCTACACTGAAATCACGTGGTTCCATGTGCCCACACAGTGGCCAACGGTCTAGTCCTTTCAGTCTCACTCGACGACGATGTGTTAAGTCGTTTCCCTGAGCGTCAGGCCCTTAGAACGCTTCTAACTACGTGCACAGGCCTTCAAAGCCTGTAATATGGCCTTTTACAGCCTAATAAGGAGTCTACACCAAAATCAAGTGGTTCCACGTGCGCAGACAGGTGGCCATCGGTCTAGTCCTTCCAGTCTCAATGGACTACGTTGTATTAAGTCGTTTTCCTGTGCGCCAGGGCCTTAGGACGCTTCTAACTACGTGCACAGTCCTTCAAAGCCTGTAATATGGCCTTTTACAGCCTAATAAGGAGTCTACACCTAAATCACGTGGTTCCACGTGCTCAGACAGGCGGCCATCGGTCTATTCCTTTCAGTCTGAATGGACTACGATGTAATAAGTCGTTTTCCTGAGCGTCAGGCCCTTAGAACGCTGCTAACTACTTGCACAGTCCTTCAAAGCCTGTAATATGGCCTTTTATGGCCTAATAGAGAGCCTACACGTAAATCACGTAGTTCCACGTGCCCAGACAGGTGGCCATCGGTCTAGTCCTTTCAATGTGAATGGACTACGATGTATTAAGTCGTTTTCCTTAGCGCCAGGCCCTAAGAACGTTGCTAACTACGTGCACAGGCCTTCAAAGCCTGTAACATGGCCTTTTACGGCCTAATAAGGAGTCTACACTTAAATCGCGTGGTTCCACGCACCCAGACAGGTGGCCATCGGTCTAGTCCTGTCAATCTCAATGGGCTACGATGTATTAAGTCGTTTTCCTGAGCGCCAGGTCCTTAGAACGCTGCTAACTACGTGGACAGGCCTGCAAAGCCTGTAATATGGCCTTTTACAACTTAATAAGGAGTCTACACGTAAATCACCTGGTTCCACGGGCCCAGACAGGTGACCAACGGTCTAGTCCTTTCAGTCTCAATGGACAACAATGTATTAAGTCGTTATCCTTAGCGGCAGTTCCCAAGAAAGCTGCTAACTACATGCACAGTCCTTCAAATCTTGTAATATGGCCTTTTACGGAGTCTACACCTAAATCATGTAGTTCCATGTGCCCAGACAGGTGGCCAACGGTTTAGTCCTTTCAGTCTCAATGGACGCCGATGTGTTAAGTTGTTTCCTTAAGCGTCAGGCCCCTAGAACTCTTCTAACTACGTGCACAGGCCTTCAAAGCCTGTAATATGGCCTTTTACGGCCTAATAAGGAGTCTACACTTAAATCACGTGGTTCCATGTGCCCACACAGTGGCCAACGGTCTAGTCCTTTCGGTCTCACTCGACGACGATGTGTTAAGTCGTTTCCCTGAGCGTCAGGCCCTTAGAACGCTTCTAACTACGTGCACAGGCCTTCAAAGCCTGTAATATGGCCTTTTACAGCCTAATAAGGAGTCTACACCAAAATCAAGTGGTTCCACGTGCGCAGACAGGTGGCCATCGGTCTAGTCCTTCCAGTCTCAATGGACTACGTTGTATTAAGTCGTTTTCCTGTGCGCCAGGGCCTTAGGACGCTTCTAACTACGTGCACAGTCCTTCAAAGCCTGTAATATGGCCTTTTACAGCCTAATAAGGAGTCTACACCTAAATCACGTGGTTCCACGTGCTCAGACAGGCGGCCATCGGTCTATTCCTTTCAGTCTGAATGGACTACGATGTAATAAGTCGTTTTCCTGAGCGTCAGGCCCTTAGAACGCTGCTAACTACTTGCACAGTCCTTCAAAGCCTGTAATATCGCCTTTTATGGCCTAATAGAGAGCCTACACGTAAATCACGTAGTTCCACGTGCCCAGACAGGTGGCCATCGGTCTAGTCCTTTCAATGTGAATGGACTACGATGTATTAAGTCGTTTTCCTTAGCGCCAGGCCCTAAGAACGTTGCTAACTACGTGCACAGGCCTTCAAAGCCTGTAATATGGCCTTTTACGGCCTAATAAGGAGTCTACACTTAAATCACGTGGTTCCATGTGCTCAGAAAGGTGGCCATCGGTCTAGTCCTCTCAGTCTCAATGGACTACGTTGTATTAAGTCGTTTTCCTGCGCGCCAGGCCCTTAGGACGCTTCTAACTCCGTGCACAGTCTTTCAAAGCCTGTAATATGGCGTTTTACAGCCTAATAAGGAGTCTACACTTAAATCACGTGGTTCCACGCGCCCAGACAGGTGGGCATCGGTGTAGTCCTTTCAGTCTCAATGGACGACGATGTATTAAGTCGTTTTCCTGAGCGCCAGGACCTAAGAACGCTGCTAACTACGTGCACAGGCCTTCAAAACCTGTAATATGGCCTTTTTCAGCCTAATAAGGAGTCTACACATAAATCACCTGGTTCCACGGGCCTAGACAGGTGGCCAACGGTCTAGTCCTATCGGTCTCAATGGAGACGATGTATTAAGTCGTTATCCTTAGCGCCAGTACCTAGGAACGCTGCTAACTACATGCACAGTCCTTCAAATCTTGTAATACGGCCTAATAAGGAGTCTACACCTAAATCACGTGGTTCCATGTGTCCAGACAGGTGGCCATCGCTCTAGAACTTTCAGTCTCAATAGAATACGATGTATTAAGTCGTTATCCTTAGCGCCAGGACCTAAGAACTCTGCTAACTACGTGCACAGGCCTTCAAAGCCTGTAATATGGCCTTTTACAGCCTAATAAGGAGTCTACACCTAAATCACGTGGTTCCGCGTGCCAAGAGAGGTGGCCATCGGTCTAGTCCTCTCAGTCTCAATGGACTACGTTGTATTAAGTCGTTTTCCTGCGCGCCAGGCCCTTAGGACGCTTCTAACTCCGTGCACAGTCTTTCAAAGCCTGTAATATGGCGTTTTACAGCCTAATAAAGAGTCTACACTTAAATCACGTGGTTCCACGCGCCGAGACAGGTGGGCATCGGTCTAGACCTTTCAGTCTCAATGGACGACGATGTATTAAGTCGTTTTCCTGAGCGCCAGGACCTAAGAACGCTGCTAACTACGTGCACAGGTCTTCAAAACCTGTAATATGGCCTTTTACAGCCTAATAAGGAGTCTACACATAAATCACCTGTTTCCACGGGCCTAGACAGGTGGCCAACGGTCTAGTCCTATCAGTCTCAATGGAGACGATGTATTAAGTCGTTATCCTTAGCGCCAGTACCTAAGAACGCTGCTAACTACATGCACAGTCCTTCAAATCTTGTAATACGGCCTTATAAGGAGTCTACACCTAAATCACGTGGTTCCATGTGTCCAGACAGGTGGCCATCGCTCTAGAACTTTCAGTCTCAATAGAATACGATGTATTAAGTCGTTATCCTTAGCGCCAGGACCTAAGAACTCTGCTAACTACGTGCACAGGCCTTCAAATCCTGTAATATGGCCTTTTACAGCATAATACGGAGTCTACACGTAAATCACATGATTCCAGGGGCCCAGACAGGTGGCCATCGGTCTAGTCTTGTCAATCTCAATGGACTACAATGTATTAAGTCTTTTTCCTGCGCGCCAGGCCCTTAGAACGCTTCTAAGTACGTGCACAGGCCTACAAAGCCTGTAATATGACCTTTTACGGCCTAATAAGGAGTCTACACCTAAATCACGTCGTTCCACGTGCCCACACAGGTGGCCATCGGTCTAGTCCTTTCAGTCTCAATGGACTACGTTGTATTCAGTCGTTTTCATGTGCGCCAGGCCCTTAGGACGCTTCTAACTACGTGCACAGGCCTTCAAAGCCTGTAATATGGCCTTTTACGGCCTAATAAGGAGTCTACACTTAAATCACGTGGTTCCATGTGCCCAGACAGTGGCCAACGGTCTAGTCCATTCAGTCTCAATGGACGACGATGTATTAAGTCGTTTTCCTGTGCGCCAGGGCCTTAGGACGCTTCTAACTACGTGTACAGGCCTTCAAAGCCTGTAATATGGCCTTTTACGGCCTAATAAGGAGTCTACACTTAAATCGCGTGGTTCCACGCACCCAGACAGGTGGCCATCGGTCTAGTCCTGTCAATCTCAATGGGCTACGATGTATTAAGTCGTTTTCCTGAGCGCCAGGTCCTTAGAACGCTGCTAACTACGTGGACAGGCCTGCAAAGCCTGTAATATGGCCTTTTACAGCTTAATAAGGAGTCTACACGTAATTCACCTGGTTCCACGGGCCCAGACAGGTGACCAACGGTCTAGTCCTTTCAGTCTCAATGGACAACAATGTATTAAGTCGTTATCCTTAGCGCCAGTTCCCAAGAAAGCTGCTAACTACATGCACAGTCCTTCAAATCTTGTAATATGGCCTTTTACGGAGTCTACACCTAAATCATGTAGTTCCATGTGCCCAGACAGGTGGCCAACGGTTTAGTCCTTTCAGTCTCAATGGACGCCGATGTATTAAGTTGTTTCCTTAAGCGTCAGGCCCCTAGAACTCTTCTAACTACGTGCACAGGCCTTCAAATCCTGTAATATGGCCTTTTACGGCCTAATAAGGAGTCTACACTTAAATCACGTGGTTCCATGTGCCCACACAGTGGCCAACGGTCTAGTCCTTTCAGTCTCACTCGACGACGATGTGTTAAGTCGTTTCCCTGAGCGTCAGGCCCTTAGAACGCTTCTAACTACGTGCACAGGCTTTCAAAGCCTGTAATATGGCCTTTTACAGCCTAATAAGGAGTCTACACCAAAATCACGTGGTTCCACGTGCCCAGACAGGTGGCTATCGGTCTAGTTCTTCCAGTCTTAATTGACTACGTTGTATTAAGTCGTTTTCCTGTGCGCCAGGGCCTTAGGACGCTTCTAACTACGTGCACAGTACTTCAAAGCCTGTAATATGGCCTTTTACAACCTAATAAGGAGTCTACACGTAAATCACCTGGTTCCTCGGGCCCAGACAGGTGGCCAACGTTCTAGTCCTTTCCGTCTCAATGGACGACGATGTATTAAGTCGTTATCCTTAGCACTAGTACCTAAGAACGCTGCTAACTACATGCACAGTCCTTCAAAGCTTGTAATACGGCCTTTTATGGAGTCTACACCTAAATCACGTGGCTCCACGTGCCCAGACAGGTGGCCATCGGTCTAGTCCTTTCAGTCTCAATGGACTACGATGTATTAAGTCGTTATCCTTAGCGCCAGTACCTAAGAACGCTGCTAACTACATGCACAGTCCTTCAAAGCTTATAAAACGGCCTAATAATGAGTCTACACCTAAATCACGTGGTTCCATGTCTCCAGACAGGTGGCCATCGCTCTAGAACTTTCAGTCTCAATAGAATACGATGTGTTAAGTCGTTATCCTTAGCGCCAGGATCCAAGAACTCTGCTAACTACGTGCACAGCCCTTCAAATCCTGAAATATGGCCTTTTACAGCATAATACGGAGTCTACACCTAAATCACGTCGTTCCACGTGCCCACACAGGTGGCCATCGGTCTAGTCCTTTCAGTCTCAATGGACTACGTTGTATTAAGTCGTTTTCATGTGCGCCAGGCCCTTAGGACGCTTCTAACTACGTGCACAGGCCTTCAAAGCCTGTAATATGGCCTTTTACGGCCTAATAAGGAGTCTACACTTAAATCGCGTGGTTCCCCGCGCCCAGACAGGTGGCCATCGGTCTAGTCCTGTCAATCTCAATGGGCTAAAATGTATTAAGTCGTTTTCCTGAGCGCCAGGTCCTTAGAACGCTGCTAACTACGTGGACAGGCCTGCAAAGCCTGTAATATGGCCTTTTACAGCTTAATAAGGAGTCTACACGTAAATCACCTGGTTCCACGGGCCCAGACAGGTGACCAACGGTCTAGTCCTTTCAGTCTCAATGGACAACGATGTATTAAGTCGTTATCCTTAGCGCCAGTACCCAAGAAAGCTGCTAACTACATGCACAGTCCTTCAAATCTTGTAATATGGCCTTTTACGGAGTCTACACCTAAATCATGTAGTTCCATGTGCCCTGACAGGTGGCCAACGGTCTAGTCCTTTCAGTCTCCATGGACGCCGATGTATTAAGTTGTTTCCTTGAACGTCAGGCCCCTAGAACTCTTCTAACTACGTGCACAGGCCTTCAAAGCCTGTAATATGGCCTTTTACGGCCTAATAAGGAGTCTACACGTAAATCACCTGGTTCCTCGGGCCCAGACAGGTGGCCAACGTTCTAGTCCTTTCCGTCTCAATGGACGACGATGTATTAAGTCGTTATCCTTAGCGCCAGTACCTAAGAACGCTGCTAACTACATGCACAGTCCTTCAAAGCTTGTAATACGGCCTTTTATGGAGTCTACACCTAAATCACGTGGTTCAACGTGCTGAGACAGGTGGCCATCGGTCTATTCCCTTCAGTCTCAATGGACTACGATGTAATAAGTCGTTTTCCTGAGCGTCAGGCCCTTAGAACGCTGCTAACTACTTGCACAGGCCTTCAAAGCCTGTAATATGGCCTTTTTTGGCCTAATATAGAGCCTACACGTAAAGCACGTAGTTCCACGTGCCCAGACAGGTGGCCATCGGTCTAGTCCTTTCAATGTGAATGGACTACGATGTATTAAGTCGTTTTCCTTACCCCAGGCCCTAAGAACGTTGCTAACTACGTGCACAGGCCTTCAAAGCCTGTAATATGGCCTTTTACGGCCTAATAAGGAGTCTACACTTAAATCACGTGGTTCCATGTGCTCAGACAGGTGGCCAACGGTCTAGTCCTTTCAGTCTCAATGGACGACGATGTATTAAGTCGTTTCCCTGATGGTCAGGCCCTTAGAACGCTTCTAACTACGTGCACAGGCCTTCAAAGCCTGTAATATGGCCTTTTACAGCCTAATAATACACCTAAATTACGTGGTTCCGCGTGCCCAGACAGGTGGCCATCGGTCTAGTCCTTTCAGTCTCAATGGACTACGTTGTATTAAGTCGTTTTCCTGTGCGCCAGGCCCTTAGGAGGTTTCTAACTACGTGCACAGGCTTTCAAAGCCTGTAATATGGCCTTTTGCAGCATAATAAGGAGTCCACACTTAAATCACGTGGTTCCACGCGCCCAGACAGGTGGGCATCGGTCTAGTCCATTCAGTCTCAATGGACGACGATGTATTAAGTTGTTTTCCAGAGCGCCAGGACCTAAGAACGCTGCTAACTACGTGCACAGGCCTTCAAAACCTGTAATATGTCCTTTTACAGCCTAATAAGGAGTCTACACGTAAATCACCTGGTTCCACGGGCCCAGACAGGTGGCCAACGGTCTAGTCCTTTCAGTGTCAATGGACGACGATGTATTAAGTCGTTATCCTTACCGCCGGTACCTAAGAACGCTGCTAACTACATGCACAGTCCTTCAAAGCTTGTAATGCGGCCTAATAAGGAGTCTACACCTAAATCACGTGGTTCCATGTGTCCAGACAGGTGGCCATCGGTCTAGAACTTTCAGTCTCAATAGAATACGATGTATTAAGTCGTTATCCTTAGCGCCAGGACCTAAGAACTCTGCTAACTACGTGCATAGGCCTTCAAATCCTGTAATATGGCCTTTTACAGCATAATACGGAGTCTACACGTAAATCACATGATGCCAGGGGCCCAGACAGGCGGCCATCGGTCTAGTCCTGTCAATCTCAATGGACTACAATGTATTAAGTCTTTTTCCTGAGCGCCAGGCCCTTAGAACGCTTCTAAGTACGTGCACAGGCCTTCAAAGCCTGTAATATGACCTTTTACGGCCTAATAAGGAGTCTACACCTAAATCACGTCGTTCCACGTGCCCACACAGGTGGCCATCGGTCTAGTCCTTTCAGTCTCAATGGACTATGTTGTATTAAGTCGTTTTCATGTGCGCCAGGCCCTTAGGAGGTTTCTAACTACGTGCACAGGCTTTCAAAGCCTGTAATATGGCCTTTTGCAGCATAATAAGGAGTCCACACTTAAATCACGTGGTTCCACGCGCCCAGACAGGTGGGCATCGGTCTAGTCCATTCAGTCTCAATGGACGACGATGTATTAAGTTGTTTTCCAGAGCGCCAGGACCTAAGAACGCTGCTAACTACGTGCACAGGCCTTCAAAACCTGTAATATGTCCTTTTACAGCCTAATAAGGAGTCTACACGTAAATCACCTGGTTCCACGGGCCCAGACAGGTGGCCAACGGTCTAGTCCTTTCAGTGTCAATGGACGACGATGTATTAAGTCGTTATCCTTACCGCCGGTACCTAAGAACGCTGCTAACTACATGCACAGTCCTTCAAAGCTTGTAATGCGGCCTAATAAGGAGTCTACACCTAAATCACGTGGTTCCATGTGTCCAGACAGGTGGCCATCGGTCTAGAACTTTCAGTCTCAATAGAATACGATGTATTAAGTCGTTATCCTTAGCGCCAGGACCTAAGAACTCTGCTAACTACGTGCATAGGCCTTCAAATCCTGTAATATGGCCTTTTACAGCATAATACGGAGTCTACACGTAAATCACATGATGCCAGGGGCCCAGACAGGCGGCCATCGGTCTAGTCCTGTCAATCTCAATGGACTACAATGTATTAAGTCTTTTTCCTGAGCGCCAGGCCCTTAGAACGCTTCTAAGTACGTGCACAGGCCTTCAAAGCCTGTAATATGACCTTTTACGGCCTAATAAGGAGTCTACACCTAAATCACGTCGTTCCACGTGCCCACACAGGTGGCCATCGGTCTAGTCCTTTCAGTCTCAATGGACTATGTTGTATTAAGTCGTTTTCATGTGCGCCAGGCCCTTAGGACGCTTCTAACTACGTGCACAGGCCTTCAAAGCCTGTAATATGGCCTTTTACAGCCTAATAAGGAGTCTACACGTAAATCACCTGGTTCTACCGGCCCAGACAGGAGACCAACAGTCTAGTCCTTTCAGTCTCAATGGACGACGATGTATTAAGTCGTTATCCTTAGCGGCAGTTCCTAAGAACGCTGCTAACTACATGCACAGACTTTCAAAGCTTGTAATATGGCCTTTTACGGAGTCTACACATAAATCACGTATTTCCACGTGCTCAGACAGGTGGCCATCGGTCTAGTCCTTTCAGTCTCAATGAACTACGAAGTTTTAAGTCGTTATCATTTGCGCCAGGGCCTAAGAACGCTGCTAATTACGTGCACATGCCTTCAAAAGCTGTAATATGGCCTTTTACAGCCTAATAAGGAATCTACACGTAAATCACCTGGTTCCACGGGCCCAGACAAGTGGCCATCGGTTTCGTCCTTTCAGTCTCAATGAACTACGAAGTTTTAAGTCGTTATCCTTTGCGCCAGTACCTAAGAACGCTGCTAACTACATGCACAGTCCTTCAAAGCTTGTAATATGGCCTTTTACGGAGTCTGCACCTAAATCACGTGGTTCCATGTGTCCAGACAGGTGGCCATCGCTCTAGACCTTTCAGTCTCAATGGAATACGATGCATTAAGTAGTTATCCTTAGCGCAAGGACCTAAGAACTCTGCTAACTACGTGCACAGGCCTTCAAAGCCTTTAATATGTCCCTTTACGGCCTAATAAGGAGTCTACCTCTAAATCACGTGGTTCCATGTGCCCAGACAGTGGCCAACGGTCTAGTCCTTTCCGTTTCCATGGACGACGATGTATTAAGTCGTTATCCTTAGCGCCAGTACCTAAGAACGCTGCTAACTACATGCGCACTCCTTCAAAGCTTGTAATACGGCCTTTTATGTAGTCTACACCTAAATCACGTGATTCCACGTGCTCAGACAGGTGGCCAATGGTCTATTCCTTTCAGTCTCAATGGACTACGATGTAGTAAGTTGTTTCCCTAAGCGTCAAGCCCTTAGAACGCTGCTAACTACTTGCACAGGCCTTCAAAGCCTGTAATATGACCTTTTATGGCCTAATAAGGAGTCTACACGTAAATCACCTGATTCCGCGGGCTCAGACATGTGGCCAACGGTCTAGTCCTTTCAGTCTCAATGGACGACGATGTATTAAGTCCTTTTCCTTAGCGCCAGAACCTAAGAACGCTGCTGACTACTTGCACAGGCCTTCAAAACCTGTATTATGGCCTTTTCCAGCCTAATAAGGAGTCTACACGTAAATCACCTGGTTCCACGGGCCCAGACAGGTGACCAACGGTCTAGTCTTTTCAGTCTCAATAGACGACGATGTATTAAGTCGTTATCCTTAGCGCCAGTACCTAAGAACGCTGCTAACTACATGCACAATCCTTCAAAGCTTGTAATATGACCTTTTACGGAGTCTACACCTAAATCACGTGGTTTCACGTGCTCAGACAGGTGGCCATCGGTTTTGTCCTTTCAGTCTCAATGAACTACGATGTTTTAAGTCGTTATTATTTGCACCAGAGCCTAAGAACGCTGCTAACTACGTGCACAGGCCTTCAAAGCCTGTAATATGGCCTTTTACAGCCTAATAGAAGTCTACACGTAAATCACCTGGTTCCACAGACCCAGACAGGTGGCCAACGGTCTAGTCCTTTCAGTCTCAATGGACGACGATGTATTAAGTCGTTATCCTTAGCGCCAGTACCTAAGAACGCTGTTAACTACATGCAATGTACTTCAAAGCTTGTAACATGGCCTTTTATGGAGTCTTCACCTAAATCACGTGGTTCCTTGTGTCCAGACAGTTGGCCTTCGCTCTAGACCTTTCAGTCTCAATGGAATACGATATATTAAGTCGTTATCCTTAGCGCCAGGACCTAAGAACTCTGCTAACTACGTGCACAGGCCTTCAAAGCCTTTAATTATGAGTCTACACCTAAATCATGTGGTTCCATGTGCCCAGACAGATGGCCAACGGTCTAGTCCTTTCAGTCTCCATAGACGCCGATGTATTAAGTCGTTTCCTTGAGCGTCAGGCTCCTAGAACTCTTCTAACTACGTGCACAGGCCTTCAAAGCCTGTAATATGGCCTTTTACAGCTTAATAAGGAGTCTACACGTAAATCAAATGGTTCCAGGGGCCCAGACAGGTGACCATCAGTCTATTCCTGTCAATCTCAATGGACTACGATGTATTAAGTCGTTTTCCTGAGCGCCAGGCCCTTAGAACGCTTCTAAGTACGTGCACAGGACTTCAAAGCCTGTAATATGACCTTTTACGGCCTATTAAGGGGTCTACACCTAAATCACGTCGTTCCACGTGCCCAGACAGGTGGCCATCGGTCTAGTCCTTTCAGTCTCAATGGAAGACGATGTATTAAGTCGTTTTCTTGTACGCCAGGCCCTTAGGACGCTTCTAACTACGTGCACAGGCCTTCAAACCTGTAACTTGGCCTTTTACAGCCTAATAAGGAGTCTACACCTAAATCACGTGGTTCCACGTGCCCAGACAGGTGGCCATCGGTCTAGTCCTGTCAATCTCAATGGACTACGATGTATTAAGTTGTTTTCCTGTGCGCCTTGCCCTTAGGACGCTTTTAACTACGTGCACAGGCCTTCAAAGGCTGTAATATGGAATTTTACAGCCTAATAAGGAGTCTACACGTAAATCACCTGGTTCCGCAGGCCCAGACAGGTGGCCAACGGTCTAGTCCTTTCAGTCTCAATGGACGATGATGTATTAAGTCGTTTCCCTGAGCGTCAGGCCCTTAGAACGCTTCTAACTACGTGCACAGGTCTTCAAAGCCTGTAATATGGCCTTTTACAGCCTAATAAGGAGTCTACACCTAAATCACGTAGTTCCATGTGCCCAGACAGGTGGCCATCGGTCTAGTCCTTTCAGTCTCAATGAACTACGATGTTTTAAGTCGTTATCATTTGCGCCAGGGCCGAAGAACGCTGCTAACTACATGCGCAGTCCTTCAAAGCTTGTAATACGGCCTTTTATGTAGTCTACACCTAAATCACGTGATTCCACGTGCTCAGACAGGTGGCCAATGGTCTATTCCTTTCAGTCTCAATGGACTACGATGTATTAAGTTGTTTCCTTGAGCGTCAGGCCCTTAGAACGCTGCTAACTACTTGCACAGGCCTTCAAAGCCTGTAATATGACCTTTTATGGCCTAATAAGGAGTCTACACGTAAATCACCTGGTTCCGCGGGCCCAGACATGTGGCCAACGGTCTAGTCCTTTCAGTCTCAATGGACGACGATGTATTAAGCCCTTTTCCTTAGCGCCAGAACCTAAGAACGCTGCTGACTACTTGCACAGGCCTTCAAAACCTGTAATATGGCCTTTTCCAGCCTAATAAGGAGTCTACACGTAAATCACCTGGTTCCACGGGCCCAGACAGGTGACCAACGGTCTAGTCCTTTCAGTCTCAATGGACGGCGATGTATTAAGTCGTTATCCTTAGCGCCAGTACCTAAGAACGCTTCTAACTACATGCACAATCCTTCAAAGCTTGTAATATGACCTTTTACGGAGTCTACACCTAAATCACGTGGTTTCACGTGCTCAGACAGGTGGCCATCGGTTTTGTCCTTTCAGTCTCAATGAACTACGATGTTTTAAGTCGTTATCATTTACACCAGGGCCTAAGAACGCTGCTAACTACGTGCACAGGCCTTCAAAGCCTGTAATATGGCCTTTTACAGCCTAATAAGGAGTCTACACGTAAATCACCTGGTTCCACAGACCCAGACAGGTGGCCAACGGTCTAGTCCTTTCAGTCTCAATGGACGACGATGTATTAAGTCGTTATCCTTAGCGCCAGTACCTAAGAACACTGCTAACTACATGCAATGTACTTCAAAGCTTGTAATATGGCCTTTTATGGAGTCTTCACCTAAATCACGTGGTTCCATGTGTCCAGACAGGTGGCCTTCGCTCTAGACCTTTCAGTCTCAATGGAATACGATATATTAAGTCGTTATCCTTAGCGCCAGGACCTAAGAACTCTGCTAACTACGTGCACAAGCCTTCAAAGCCTTTAATTATGAGTCTACACCTAAATCATGTGGTTCCATGTGCCCAGACAGATGGCCAACGGTCTAGTCCTTTCAGTCTCCATGGACGCCGATGTATTAAGTCGTTTCCTTGAGCGTCAGGCTCCTAGAACTCTTCTAACTACGTGCACAGGCCTTCAAAGCCTGTAATATGGCCTTTTACAGCTTAATAAGGAGTCTACACGTAAATCAAATGGTTCCAGGGGCCCAGACAGGTGACCATCAGTCTAGTCCTGTCAATCTCAATGGACTACGATGTATTAAGTCGTTTTCCTGAGCGCCAGGCCCTTAGAACGCTTCTAAGTACGTGCACACGCCTTCTAACACTGTAATATGTCCTTTTACAGCCTAATAAAGAGACTACACGTAAATCACGCTGTTCCACGTGCCCAGACAGGTGGCCATTGGTCTAGTCCTTTCAGGCTCAAAGGACTACGATGTATTAAGTTGTTTTCCTGTGCGCCTTGCCCTTAGGACGCTTTTAACTACGTGCACAGGCCTTCGAAGGCTGTAATATGGCCTTTTACAGCCTAATAAGGAGTCTACACGTAAATCACCTGGTTCCGCAGGCCCAGACAGGTGGCCAACGGTCTAGTCCTTTCAGTCTCAATGGACGATGATGTATTAAGTCGTTTCCATGAGCGTCAGGCCCTTAGAACGCTTCTAACTACGTGCACAGGTCTTCAAAGCCTGTAATATGGCCTTTTACAGCATAATAAGGAGTCTACACCTAAATCACGTAGTTCCACGTGCCCAGACAGGTGGCCATCGGTCTAGTCCTTTCAGTCTCAATGAACTACGATGTTTTAAGTCGTTATCATTTGCGCCAGGGCCGAAGAACGCTGCTAACTACGTGCACAGGCCTTCAAAGCCTTTAATATGGCCTTATACGGCCTAATAAAGAGTCTACACATAAATCACGTGGTTCCATGTGCCCAGACAGTGCCCAACGGTCTAGTTCTTTCAGTGTCAATGGACGACGATGTATTAAGTCGTTTCCCTGAGCGCCAGGCCCTTAGGACGTTCTAACTACGTGCACAGGCCTTCAAAGGCTGTAATATGGCCTTTTACGGCCTAATAAGGAGTCTACACTTAAATCACGTGGTTCCATGTGCCCAGACAGTGGCCAACGGTCTAGTCCTTTCAGTCTCAATGGACGACGATGTATTAAGTCGTTTCCCAGAGCGCCAGGCCCTTAGGACGCTTCTAACTACGTGCACAGGCCTTCAAAGGCTGTAATATGGCCTTTTACGGCCTAATAAGGAGTCTACACGTAAATCACCTGGTTCCGCAGGCCCAGACAGGTGGTCAACGGTCCAGTCCTTTCAGTCTCAATGGACGATGATGTATTAAGTCGTTTCCCTGAGCGTCAGGCCCTTAGAACGCTTCTAACTACGTGCACAGGTCTTCAAAGCCTGTAATATGGCCTTTTACAGCCTAATAAGGAGTCTACACCTAAATCACGTGGTTCCACGTGCCCAGACAGGTGGCCATCGGTCTAGTCCTTTCAGTCTCAATGGACTACGTTGTATTAAGTCGTTTTCCTGTTGGCCAGGGCCTTAGGAACCTTCTAACTACACGCACAGGCCTTCAAAGCCTGTAATATGGCCTTTTACAGCCTAATAAGGAGTCTACACGTAATTCACGTAGTTCCACGTGCCCAGACAGGTGGCCATCGGTCTAGTCCTTTCAGTCTCAATGAACTACGATGTTTTAAGTCGTTATCATTTGCGCCAGGGCCGAAGAACGCTCCTTACTACGTGCACAGGCCTTCAAAATCTGTAATATGGCCTTTTACAGCCTAATAAGGAGTTTACACGTAAATCACCTGGTTCCACGGGCCTAGACGGGTGGCCAACGGTCTAGTCCTTTCAGTCTCAAGGACGACGATGTACTAAGTCGTTATCCTTAGCGCCAGTACCTAAAAACGCTGCTAACTACATGCACAGTCCTTCAAAGCTTGTAATATGGCCTTTTACGGAGTCTACACCTAAATCACGTGGTTCCATGTGTCCAGACGGGTGGCCACCGCTCTAGACCTTTCAGTCTCAATGGAATACGATGTATTAAGTCGTTATCCTTAGCGCCAGGACCTAAGAACTCTGCTAACTACATGCACAGGCCTTCAAATCCTTTAATATGGCCTTATACGGCCTAATAAGGAGTCTACACCTAAATCACGTGGTTCCACGTGCCCAGACAGGTGGCCATCGGTCTAGTCCTGTCAATCTCAATGGACTACGATGTATTAAGTAGTTTTCCTGAGCGCCAGGCCCTTAGAACGCTTCAAAGTACGTGCACAGGCCTTCAAAGCTTGTAATATGGCCTTTTACGGCCTAATAAGGAGTCTACACGTAAATCACCTGGTTCCGCAGGCCCAGACAGGTGGCCAACGGTCTAGTCTTTTCAGTCTCAAGGACGACGATGTATTAAGTCGTTATCCTTAGCGCCAGTACCTAAAAACGCTGCTAACTACATGCACAGTCCTTCAAAGCTTGTAATATGGCCTTTTGCGGAGTCTACACCTAAATCACGTGGTTCCATGTGTCCAGACGGGTGGCCACCGCTCTAGACCTTTCAGTCTCAATGGAATACGATGTTTTAAGTCATTATCATTTGCGCCAGGGCCTAAAAACGCTGCTAACTACGTGCACAGGCCTTCAAAACCTGTAATATGGCCTTTTACAGCCTAATAAGGAGTCTACACGTAAATCACCTGGTTCCACGGGCCTAGACAGGTGGCCAACGGTCTAGTCCTTTCAGTCTCAAGGACGACGATGTATTAAGTCGTTATCCTTAGCGCCAGTACCTAAAAACGCTGCTAACTACATGCACAGTCCTTCAAAGCTTGTAATATGGTCTTTTACGGAGTCTACACCTAAATCACGTGGTTCCATGTGTCCAGACGGGTGGCCACCGCTCTAGACCTTTCAGTCTCAATGGAATACGATGTATTAAGTCGTTATCCTTAGCGCCAGGACCTAAGAACTCTGCTAACTACGTGCACAGGCCTTCAAAGCCTTTAATATGGCTTTATACGGTCTAATAAGGAGTGTACACCTAAATCACGTGGTTCCACGTGCCCAGACAGGTGGCCATCGGTCTAGTCCTGTCAATCTCAATGGACTACGATGTATTAAGTAGTTTTCCTGAGCTCCAGGCCCTTAGAACGCTTCTAAGTACGTGCACAGGCCTTCAAAGCTTGTAATATGGCCTTTTACGGCCTAATAAGGAGTCTACACTTAAATAACGTGCTTCCATGTGCCCAGACAGTGCCCAACGGTCTAGTCCTTTCAGTCTCAATGGACGACGATGTATTAATTCGTTTCCCTGAGCGACAGGCCCTTAGGACGCTTCTAACTATGTGCACAGGCCTTCAAAGGCTGTAATATGGCCTTTTACGGCATAATAAGGAGTCTACACTTAAATCACGTGGTTCCATGTGCCCAGACAGTGGCCAAAGGTCTAGTCCTTTCAGTCTCAATGGACGACGATGTTTTAAGTCGTTTTCCTGTGCGCCTGGCCTTTAGAACGCTTCTAACTACGTGCACAGGCCTTCAAAGCCTGTAATATGGCCTTTTACAGCCTAATACGGAGTCTACACGTAAATCACCTGTTTCCACGGGCTCAGACAGGTGACCAACGGTCTAGTCCTTTCAGTCTCAATGGACGACGATGTATTAAGTCGTTATCCTTAGCGCCAGTACCTAAGAACGCTGCTAACTACATGCACAGTTCTTCAAAGCTTGTAATATGGCCTTTTACGGAGTCTACACCTAAATCACGTGGTTTCACGTGCTCAGACAGGTGGCCATCGGTCTAGTCCTTTCAGTCTCAATGAAGGACGATGTTTTAAGTCGTTATCATTTGCGCCAGGGCCTAAGAACGCTGCTAACTACGTGCACAGGCCTTCAAAACCTGTAATATGGCCTTTTACAGCCTAATAAGGAGTCTACACGTAAATCACCTGGTTCCACGGGCCTAGACAGGTGGCCAACGGTGTAGTCCTTTCAGTCTCAATGGACGACGATGTATTAAGTCGTTATCCTTAGCGCTAGTACCTAAAAACCCTGCTAAAAAAAGGCACAGTCCTTCAAAGCTTCTAATATGGCCTTTTACGGAGTCTACACCTAAATCACGTGGTTCCATGTGTCCAGACGGGTGGCCACCGCTCTAGACCTTTCAGTCTCAATGGAATACGATGTATTAAGTTGTTATCCTTAGCAGCAGGACCTAAGAACTCTGCTCACTACGTGCACAGGCCTTCAAAGCCTTTAATATGGCCTTATACGGACTAATAAGGAGTCTACACCTAAATCATGTGGTTCCATGTGCCCAGACAGGTGGCCAACGGTCTAGTCCTTTCAGTCTCAATGGACGCCGATGCATTAAGTCGTTTCCCTGAGCGTCAGGCCCTTAGAACGCTTCTAACTACGTGCACATGTCTTCAAAGCCTGTAATATGGCCTTTTACAGCCTAATAAGGAGTCTACACCTAAATCACGTGGTTCCACGTGCCCAGACTGGTAGCCATCGGTTTAGTCCTTTCAGTCTCAATGGACTACGTTGTATTAAGTCGTTTTCCTGTGCGCCAGGGCCTTAGGAACCTTCTAACTACGCGCACAGGCCTTCAAAGCCTGTAATATGGCCTTTTACAGCCTAATAAGGAGTCTACACGTAAATCACCCGGTTCCACGGGCCAGACAGGTGACCAACGGTCTAGTCTTTCAGTCTCAATGGACGACGATGTATTAAGTCGTTATCCTTAGCGCCAGTACCTAAGAACGCTGCTAACTACATGCACAGTCCTTCAAAGCTGGTAATATGGCCTTTTACGGAGTCTACACCTAAATAACGTGGTTCCATGTGTCCAGATGGGTGGCTATCGGTCTAGTCCTTTCAGTCTCAATGGAATACGATGTATTAAGTCGTTATCCTTAGCGCCAGGACCTAAGAACTCTGCTAACTACGTGCACAGGCCTTCAAAGCCTTTAACATGGCCTTATACGTCCTAATAAGGAGTCTACACCTAAATCATGTGGTTCCATGTGCCCAGACAGGTGGCCAACGGTCTAGTCCTTTCAGTCTCAATGGACGCTGATGTATTAAGTCGTTTCCCTGAGCGCCAGGCCCTTAGAACGCTTCTAACTACGTGCACAGGTCTTCAAAGCCTGTAATATGGCCTTTGACAGCCTAATAAGGAGTATACACGTAAATCACATGGTTCCAAGGGCCAGACAGGTGGCCAACGGTCTAGTCCTGTCAATGTCAATGGACTACAACGTATTAAGTCGTTTTCCTTAGCGCCAGGCCCTTAGAACGCTTCTAACTACGTGCACAGACCTTCAAAGCCTGTAATATGGCTTTTACGGCTAATAAAGAGTCTACACTTAATCACGTGGTTCCATGTGCCCAGACAGTGGTCAACGGTCTAGTC
>JASGCC010002222.1:0-29699 GCA_030067915.1 Hydractinia echinata | reverse complement strand
GGCGCTAACGGCTTGGATTGGTCCCACTGTAAAAAATGACATATCGAACTTAAATATTTAAATAAAAGTAGACAGAGCGTTCAGTGTAACTGCGGAGTTCCAGCAGTCATACAAAGTGAGAAGAAGTTAATTTTTTGGAGTCCATTTGTCTCATTTATCACATTTATAAGGTCAAAGTTCAAAATCAGTTCAATTATATCCAATCAATCGTTTCAATTTTAAAAGCGATGCAACTAGTAATATCGGGAAAATATCGCTAAATACATGTCGGTTACGATATGTGATGCAAACGTTGTAACTCAAACGGACTGATACCGTTAGAAAGTCAATAAAATGTAGTTTTTGAAATTGTCTCTATTTTTCGTCGCGCGCGCTAACGGCTTGGATTGTCCCACTGTTAAAAATGACATATCGAACTAAATATTTAAATAAAGAGCTAACAGAGCGTTCAGTGTAACTGCGGAGTCCCAGCAGTCATACCAAAGTGAGAAGAATGTTAATTTTTGGAGTCCATTTGTCTCATTTATCACATTTATAAGGTCAAAGTTCAAAATCAGTTCAATTAGATCCCATAATCAATCGTTTCACATTTAAAAGCGATGCAACCTAGTAATATCGGGAAAATATCGCTAAATACATGTCGGTACGAATATGTGATGCAAACGTTGTAACTCAAACGGACTGATACCGTTAGAAAGTCAATAAAATGTAGTTTTTGAAATTGTCTCTATTTCTTCAGCGCGCGCTAACGGCTTGGATTGGTCCCACTGTAAAAAATGACATATCGAACTAAATATTTAAATAAAGAGCTAACAGAGCGTCCAGTGTAACTGCGGAGTCCCAGCAGTCATACCAAAGTGAGAAGAATGTTAATTTTTGGAGTCCATTTGTCTCATTTATCACATTTATAAGGTCAAAGTCCAAAATCAGTTCAATTAGATTCCATGGTCAATCGTTTCACTTTTAAAAGCGATGCAACTTAGTAATATCGGAAAAATATCGCTAAATACATGTCGGTACGAATATGTGATGCAAACGTTGTAACTCAAACGGACTGATACCGTTAGAAAGTCAATAAAATGTAGTTTTTGAAATTGTCTCTATTTTTTCAGCGCGCTAACGGCTTGGATTGGTCCCACTGTAAAAAATGACATATCGAACTAAATATTTAAATAAAGAGCTAACAGAGCGTTCAGTGTAACTGCGGAGTCCCAGCAGTCATACCAAAGTGAGAAGAATATAAAAGTTTTTGGAGTCCATTTGTCTCATTTATCACATTTATAAGGTCAAAGTTCAAAATCAGTTCAATTAGATCCCATAATCAATCGTTTCAATTTTAAAAGCGATGCAACCTAGTAATATCGGGAAAATTATCGCTAAATACATGTCGGTACGATATTGTGATGCAAACGTTGTAACTCAAACGACTGATACCGTTAGAAAGTCAATAAAATGTAGTTTTTGAACAATTGTCTCTATTTCTTCAGCGCGCGCTAACGGCTTGGATTGGTCCCACTGTAAAAATGACATCCATCGAACCTAAATATTTAAAATAAAGAGGCTAACAGAGCGTCCCGAGTGTACACTGCGGAGTCCCAGCAGTCATACAAAGTGAGAAGAGATGTTAAATTCCTTGGAGTCCATTTGTCCTCATTTTATCACATTTATAAGGTCAAAGTCCAAAATCAGTTCAATTAGATTCCACGTCAATCGTGTTCACTTTTAAAAGCGATGCAACCTAGTAATATCGAAAAAATCATCGCCTAAATACATGTCGGTACCAAATATGTGATGCAAACCGTTGTACCAGACGCACTGATGAACCGTTAGCAGAAGTCATAAAAATGTAGTTTTTGGAAAACTGGTCCTCTATTATCTTCAGCCGCGCGCTAACGGCTGGATTCGATCCCCACTGGTAAAAAATGACATATCGAACTAAATATTCTAAATCAAACGAGCTACCAGAGCGTCCCGGTGTGAACTGCGGAGGTCCCAGCAGTCAGTACCAAAGTGAGAAGAAATGTTAAATTCTTGGAGTCCCATTTGTCTCATTTTCACATTTATAAGGTGGAAGTCCAAAATCAGTTCAATTAGGTTCCACGGTCAATCGTTTCACTTTTAAAAGCGATGCAACCTAGTAATATCGGAAAAATATCGCTGCATACATGTTGGTACGAATATGTGACGCAAACGTTGTAACTCAAACGGACTGATACCGCTAGAAAGTCAATGAAATTTAGTATTTGAAACTGTCTCTATTTCTTCAGCGCGCGCTAACGGCTTGGATTGGTCCCACTGTAAAAAATGACTCATCGAACTAAATATTTAAATAAAGAGCTAGCAGAGGGTCCAGTGTAACTGCGGAGTTCCAGCAGTCATACCAAAGTGGGAAGAATGTTAATTCTTCGAGTCCATTTGTCTCATTTATCATATTTATAAGGTCAAAGTCCAAAATCAGTTCAATTAGTTTCCACGTTCAATCGTTTAACTTTTAAAAGCGATGCAACCTAGTAATATCGGAAAAATATCGCTAAATACATGTCGGTACGAATATGTGTTGCCAACGTTGTAACCCAAACGCACTGATACCGTTAGAAAGTCAATAAAATGTAGTTTTTGAAATTGTCTCTATTTCTTCCGCGCGCGCTAACGGCTTGGATTGATCCCACTGTAAAAAATGACATACCGAACTAAATATTTAAATAAGGAGCTAACAGAGCGTCCAGTGTAACTGCGGAGTCCCAGCAGTCATACCAAAGTGGGAAGAATGTTAATTCTTGGAGTCCATTTGTCTCATTTATCACATTTATAAGGGCAAAGTCCAAAATCCGTTCAATTAGATCCCACGGTCAATTGTTTCACTTTTAAAAGCGATGCAACCTAGTAATATCGGAAAAATATCGCTAAATACATGTTGGTACGAATATGTGATGCAAACGTTGTAACTCACACGGTCTGATACCGTTAGAAAGTCAATTAAATGTAGTTTTTGAAACTGTCTCCATTTCTTCAGCGCGCGCTAACGGCTTGGATTCGTCCCACTGTAAAAAATGAATAGTCGAACTAAATACTTAAATAAAGAGCTAACAGAGCGTCCAGTGTAACTGCGGAGTTCCAGCAGTCATACCAAAGTGAGAAGAATGTTAATTCTGGGAGTCCATTTGTCTCATTTATCACATTTATAAGGTCAAAGTCCAAAATCAGTTCAATTAGGTTCCACGGTCAATCGTTTCACTTTTAAAAGCGATGCAACCTAGTAATATCGGAAATATATCGCTAAATACATGTTGGTACAAATATGTGATGCAAAGGTTGTAACTCAAACGGACTGATACCGTTAGAAAGTTAATAAAATGTAGTTTTTGAAATTGTCTCTATTTTTTCAGCGCGCGCTAACGGCTTGGATTGGTCCCACTGTAAAAAATGACATATCGAACTAAATATTTAAATAAAGAGCTAACAGAGCGTCCAGTGTAACTGCGGAGTCCCAGCAGTCATACCAAAGTGAGAAGAATGTTAATTCTTAGAGTCGATTTGTCTCATTTATCACATTTATAAGGTCAAAGTCCAAAATCAGTTCAATTAGATCCCACGGTCAGAGATAGGGTTATGCCGATGTTGGGACAAAACCGTGAGCACTTTACCATTTTACGTCAAATCAACGATAGAAGAATTTCTCTGTCCCCAACCGCACCCCAACCCCCCAATCCCCGCCGTATCCCCCACCCCCCTGGGCCCCAACCCCCCAATCCCCGCCGTGCCCCCCCATAAACAGTGATAGGATTCAATGTGTCTATAATGGCCTCTAGCGTACGTAGTAATACCATCGATAATTCTTTTATCATCATCCGCATTGAGCGCCAGCTTTCGTGTCTTGATCGTATGAATGTCATGCTTAATCGATTGAAAAGTCAACTGCTCACGATAAATGTTCTCACCATTGAAGAGACATCTTTTGTAATCGTCGAAACCAATGGTCTTCCTCACGACACACTTCTTCACACCCTTACACTTCTTCAATTCATTCCCCTCCAGCTGTTTGAATGCATATGTCTTGGCCCGCAATGCGATAAACTCCGTCATAACCTTTCCACTTAGCTCATCCTTCATGAGGCCCACGACCTTTTTATTCCTACCAATGGGCAGAGGTCTTCCATCTTTCCCATCGTACCCCGATGTATCAAATCTCTCGACAACATCGTTGGCGATATCTTTGTAGAAGTCTTCCGTCTTGATGTGATAAATAAAACTGTCCGTATCCATATAGCAAAGCTTAATTCCGTCACCATATTTGGGTCTCATATAGTCATAATGAAACTCATACATGACATTCTTGGACAGGTCGAGGATTGCGCAACCAAGATAGATTGGTTTGTTCATCACAATCTTGATCTTGCCCATCTCGACACCCATTAAATTCTCAGAGAACCAAATACCACCCTTGAAGTTGGGCTTCATCACCAGCTTATCATATTTCTTTTGATTGGTGGCCAAACGTATATCCTTTTGCCCACGTTGATTCTCCATGGTCTTGCCAAACACGGAAAGATTCATCAACTTGAAAAAATCTTTCTCAAAGTCATTCCTCGAATTAGTCCGCAACGCGGTATTAAAATCAATATAAGGTTTCAACCATGCGCGTTGATCAAACCTAATCAGCCGATGAACCTTCTCAAGAACAAGACCATGTCCCAGCGCCTGATTGAGGGAACGGATGTGAATGACATAGTTCTTTTTGTCCGAAAGGCACGGCGTCAGCTTCTCGACCCCATTGATGGTCTTCCTCTCGGGTAAAAAAGGAAGATCATTGTGTGCATCATGAAGCTCCCGCGGATATTTCAGATCCACCTCGAGCATATATCCTTTTTCACCATTTTCTTCGACCAACATAGAAATCACTTCAGTATTGAACCGCTCAGGATTATCCCACTCAAACCCTCCAGTAGGCAACTTCTGAATCATGGACCAACCATACAGATTGTTCGCGTCCAGATATTGCAGGTACGAATCCTCTTTGGCAGGATCATACATCTCACCCATATACTTGTTGTTTGAAACCGCATGTCGATGAACGGCCTGGGTGATACCTCCCCGAATCCCATGCTCCATGAATAGAAACATATACATATCCGAAATCAAATCAAGCACAATCCCGGTCTTTTTCAGGGCAGCCATCCATGCTAAACCCGGAGAAGTGTAGAAATGGGCGGGATCCAGTTTGTAGTTTGTCAAACATGTGTCTCTGAAAGTCTCAAATACATCGGCAAGTAATATAACGTCCGTTTTGAGATAGATATCATGATAAGCGCCCATATTTTCAACTTCCATGACCCTCCACACCTCCTTGGCATGCGCATAATCATCATCACTGATACCATTCAGATTCAACTTGCTGTAAAAGGAATCCTTTGATGGTAACCTACCTTCATCGAACCTTTCGAAAGAATCCATATATTCATAGGGGTATACACCCTTTCTTCGCATTAATTTGAATTGCTCATCATCATTGAAGAATTTTCGAAGATTATTACATTGATCGTCAGATAGATTGTTTACCAATGAACTCAAGCCGCTTGCCATAAATCTGAATGAGTCTATGAATCTAAGCTGTATCTTTTTGTCTTTGGTCTCCCCATTTTTGTCAACGTATTCACCAACCTTGACATCGGTCGAAGAAAGAGATATATTTCTCTTTGTTTTGAGCGATTACGCTCATACCCCCTCCCCATGCTGCTTCGCAAGCTCTTTGATAAATAGATGCGCATCATATCCGCTAAGATTATGGAAGACAACCGGAATATAATTGGGTATCTTATATCTGAGATTACATTCCCTATGGGCAGATCCGCGAAACTTACCTGTAAAATGACAATGGTCTCGAACCTTGACATCCTTGTCATTAAAATATCCCATGCAGATGTGGCATTCGGTGGCATTTTCATAGTCATCAAGTTCCTCATCGGTGAGATCCTGCATACGCACATTATGTGGAAACATATTATACAACCTTTTGGCCTCGGAAGCCACATGATCAACAAATCGTGAAACACAGTCCTCACCACGGTAAAGCTTCAAAGGGTTTGAAACCTCACCGTGCGCGAATTTGGAGTAACAGCAGAAGCCGGATGGGGTGTGTAGGTTGACGATCTGAGTAGATCCGCTCGATCTCCCAATCTCCTCATCGCATTTCTTGAGAATCGATTCGAAATCGGCATACATGATAAATGGGGCCCTGAGCTGGTGCTGACCATTTCTAAATTTAAGGGTGCTACCCTCCTTAGGGAGTTGAATCTTGGCTGCTCCATTGTCCTTGCAATATTCAAAGTGCTCATCCCTTATTTGTGCATTGGAAAACCCATTGAGACAATTCAAACAGTAATACTCCTTATGTTCGTGCTTGGAGTTGCCCTTGCTAAGTACACCGCTCAGGTTCTTCACCGCGATATAATGCCTCTTTTCATCCTTACACAATAGAAACAAAACCACCACGTTTTCACGATCAAGATGCCCCGACCTACGGCACATATAGACACCATCCACATCATCTTTTGTCAAAATATGCACAGCGATATCAGGGTTCCTTCTCTCAAACAAATCAGTCTTGTTCAGGGCCATGGGGAATGATAGACCATCCCAATTGCACTTGACTTCAAACTTCCTGAGGGTTGAGATTCGTTCTGGATGATTATCGATCCTATCATGATATAAGGCTGCTAAAACGGCCCATTTGAAACACTCCTCATCATTTTCATTTTTGGGATTTATGACAGATTTCTTGCCACCGAAATTCTCAGGTAGGGGTAAATAAGAACTACCTCTGGTTAATTTTAGTTTGTGAAAGTCAACATGCATATGCAAGATTTTATCAATGGTGAATCCACTGGCGGGTAGTGCAGGGGATTTCAATCTGCTCGATTATCTTATTACTCATACGAAGGATTACATCGGAAATGTCATGCATGTTGTGGATTATCTCCATATGGCTGTTGAAAGCTTTATCAACATACATTGCCATGGATTCAGGACCGGATAAATCATCCTTTACCCACCTCACCCACAATGTCGCCTGAGTCTTCAGGGACCTCTTCCGTTCGAGCAAGTCCTTAATCAATCTCCTAACGATTGGATTAACCCTTTTCAAAAATACCCTGACATTCTTCTTACCATCCGAGTTTATCTTGAAGCGTTTATATGAACCATCAAACGCTTCTTCAATAGGGGTATATGGATTTTCCTCTTTCGGTACAGCCGGTCCCCCACCTACCTTTTTATACAAACCCATGATCTTATCCTTCATGGTTTTGAAAGCTTTTGTTGTTTTATCCTTGATAGCCTTAGGTACATGTTTCATCAACCAGTATCTCCATTCAATCAACTTTCTTTTCACAACAGGTCTGGTTTTAAACATTTCTTGCTCTTCAAACAAATCCATGTCTTGTTGGCTAGTACCGGATCTCGAGGGTCTCGGTGCTGGTACGGGTCTAGGCATCGGTATTGGTCTATTTGGTCTCGGCACCGGTACCGGTCTAACCGGTGCTGACACGGTAGTGGGTGTCAATAATTCGATAAGCTCATCCTTTTCGAGCCTTGAGTATCCATGTAGACCGCGTTCTCTAGCGAGATTCCTTAATTCGGCAACAGTATTTCTTGAAGTCATATCGGATTTTGATATACGATATAAAACCTTTAAGATGTTTTTTTATAATCATACAACCAAAAAAAAGATTCATAAAATTTGTTACTCGCTCGAGTAACAAAGAACAATCCGACCCCTTAAATATATTGTCTAATGACAATATCTATTCGTGCGCGACATAAAGGGCATTTATCTCCCCGCGCTTTCAATATATATGCGCATGATAAACAACAGCACATATGTCCTGTTTCACCATGCACAATGGTTGCATTCTTTCGCTTGGAAAGACATATTATACATCTATCATCGTCCTCAAGTTCCTCGTCATCAATATCATCATCATCAACCAGAAGCGGCAACGGCACAATAGGTACCGGTCTGGTGGGTCTCACCGGGTGCTCAACCATAAATCTAAAGGCATCGATAAATGGCGGCGACAAAGGTATCAATATCATTCCTCTCAAACGGATGGATGAATCCCATTTCCTCTTCATTGGCATATCGAGCTATTCCAAGTTCCCGGTCATCATCAACCGGTGCCGGCCTAATCACTCTCGTCAACAACCCAGCAAGGTCCGCCTTTTTGGTTCGTGAGTCAAAGGCGAGTCCACTCGATCTTGCCAGGACTCTCAGTACCCGAACAGTTTTCTCCCCAAAGGGAGAGTCGGATAGAAGTGAGACAAGCTCATACTTTCGAAATTTTGAGTATCCATGTAAACCACGCTCTCTAGCGAGATCCCTTAATTCGGCAACGGTATTTCTCGAAGTCATGTCGTATTGTGATATACGATTTATGAATCTTTAAGATGTTTTTATAATCGTAAACCGGGGTGGAGGATCGTGAGGGGCTTCGTTCGAATAAAAACCGCCGAGGGTTGTGGTGGTAAAACATGGTTTATGATACCGACATCGCTCCACCATGGATAGTTGGTGGGTACTCCCCCAGGGAAAAAATCAGGACCTCTGAGGTCGCTAGAGCATCACATTTGCTACTCGTGTGAGTAACAGAATACGTTTCTAGGTCCAATCACTTTTTGGAAGATCGCTTATCGTTATAACGTTTTTGACATCTTAGATATGCTTCCCTGTTGTCCACCCTCCAGTTTGAACAGTATCCATACCATGCTTGTTTGGTATCCAGGTCGATGGTGTAGGATGGATCAATATCATTCCTCTCAATCACCCCAATCAATTTAGCTTTATTCATTCCACAAATATACTTAATCCCACGGGATTTGGCCACTTCTCTCAACTCTTTGATTTTCATTAATTTGTAGTCGGATACACCACCATTGGTGGTATCACAATGTAGATCCGTTTGATTTGTTATGTCAGACATCTTTATATATATAATCAGTAAAAATACTTTTAAGCACTTTTATCGTACCACATCATAACAAAAAGGAGATAAATAAAGGTGTGCATAAATAAAACATGTCAAACTCTAAACTTCAAGAGACTTACTATCAACCTCAAAATTTATGGAAAGGACAAAAGGCTGTTCGGAATTTAATAGTATTCGGTTTCAAGCCAAAGGAGATTAAGAAGTGGCTATCAAAACAAGCATTTTGGCAAGTACATTTACCCGCTCCAAAACATGTTGAAAGACCACATTATGAAGTTACCACCCCTAATGATTTACATCAATTCGATTTATTGTACATGCCCGGTGACATACTGTATGGTAATAAATATAAGTACATTTTGTCGGGAATCGATGCTGCTTCCAGATACAAAGTAGCCCGACCTTTGAGGAGTAAGAAAGCCAAAGAGGTTGCCGCTATGATTGAGGACATCTACAAGGCAGGACCATTAACTTATCCGAAAACTTTCCAATGTGATAACGGTTCAGAATTCAAGGCAGATGTATCAAAATTGTTGGAGAAGCATAAGGTTGAAATTAAAAGAGCGACTACAAAATATAAGCATACGCACACGGCTTTTGTTGAGGCGTTGAACAAGATACTTGCCGAAAATTTATTCAAAATACAAGATGCCCAAGAACTGAATGATTCGGAAAAGGTATCATCTACATGGGTTAAGCATTTGTATAAACTGATTGATAGGCTAAACGATACAAAGACGCAGATGATTGATATGAAGCCAAAAGATGCTATTATAATGAAAGAGGTGCCTTTGGTTAATCAAGAGAGCTATCCTTCTGAAGTAGAATTACCTCAAGGTGGCTTGTATAGATATTTACTACAACCTGGTGAAGAGCATGATGATGGGCGGAGACGGGCAACCGATAGAATATGGTCGAAAAACACATATAGATTGCGTGAGGTAATAGCGCAACCCGGTAACCGTGTAATGTACTATGTTCAAGACGGACCCGGACGGGCTTTTGTAAAAGAGGAATTGATATTAATACCTGAAGATACAGAATTACCTCCTGATTATGTGCAAGGTTGGTGAAAAAGGGGGACGATACATAAAAAGTATCTTTACCTGTTTCTGGTAAAGATGATTGTGCCGGGGATCGCACAGGGTTTAGTGTTGAGGATCGCGCCACATAATGTCACAATTAAAAAAACCTCCTTACTTTCAAATATTAATTTTTCAAATAGCACATGAAATATGTGAATGGTATGCAGGCACACATTACTAACTTTGTTCCTGATTTAACGTCTTTTTTAGGCTTTGAACCTCCGCCATTAAACTTTTTTCGAATTGATTGCGTGTTTCGCTCTCCATCTTTCTATCTGTTTTGGTCATCTTCTGCAGAGCTTCATAGTATATACCACACAGGGTTTGAAATTCCATGTGGCTAATATTATCATCATTCAATGCTCGTGAGAAAGAGTTTTCAAACACAGCAATGGTGGATGTTACAACATCGCATAATTTCATGACTTTCTTAAGTTTATTTTGATATCTCTTAATCAATGCCGCGATAACGGTACAGGATATAGCTCCACCTATGGATACACTGGAAAGTCCTATGGAAATGGGAATTCCAACAAGTGTGGCGCTGGTTGCTATCGTACCAATACCGGTGGAAATGGCTAAGGTTTCTGAGATGTAGAGTGAAATAGCTAATCGGTGTAATGCCTTGTTGTATTTCTCATACTTGGTGTTGAATTTGTTTTTTAATTTTATCAACTCTTCAAGTTGAGAATTAACCGTATTTGTGTTAAACTTGTCTTGCTCACTCGAATACTCGGGAGCTGTGGGTAGCTTTGGATAAATCTTAAGCTCGGCCATTAGTTATTACAAAGAAAAACTATCCTCTAAATAATTAAAAAAAACTCACTCTCCATCTATTTTACTTATCTTTTCAAGAGCTTCGTAATATATACCACACAAACTTTGAAATTCCATGCGGCTAATATTATCAGACGGTTGTCGTGATAAAGTTCTTTCAAACACATCAATAGCAGATGTTACAACATGACATGATTTCATGACTTTGTTAAGTTTATTTCGATATCTCTTAATCGATGCTACGATAATGGCACGGGAAACGGAGCTGGATAGGCATATACCGGAAAGTCCTATAGAATTCCTAAAATTTACAACAATGGTAGCGGTGGCTGCCATCGAACTGGCAACTGCTAAGGTTTCTGAGATTATGCGCGAAATCGTCAATCGGTCTAGTGCTTTGTCGTATTTACACTCATTGTCCCAGAATTTCTTTTGTAATTTTATCAACTCGTCAAGTTGGGAATTAAGTGTGTTTGTGTTAAACTTGACTTCCTCCCTCGAATACTCGGTGTAAATCTTAAGCTCGGCCATTTTAGTTTATTATCTTATTAAAAAGAAAAACTATCCTCTAAATAATAAAAAATGGGAGACATTGACATTGACCCTTTTGGAGACCATGGGAGACCGGATGAGGGTGATACAGATGAAACTTTTCCACTCATACCAACCGGGGAACGTACACGGGTACAAATACACACACAAGGGGAAGAAGAAGAAACATCATTCGGTGGAGGTTCCACTCAACGTACCAGAGTTTTGCATGAACTGGTTGAACCACTTTATAATGAAATATCCGAAGAATTAAATCAATACCCCGGGGTGATACATACGGACAATTTTGAAATTAAGGATGGTGAATTGTACTACAGAGGCAAAAACGATCCTTTGACAAAAAGGGGAAGACTAAGGGCTATTAAAACTATAATTAAGATCTTAGGTAAGAACAGGCTACGTGATTTAGGGTTTTATGATGTGAATGTGAAACAGTGAGAGAGATAGAAGAAGGGTTTCCCTCGTCATCTAAAATAGAAACAGCAACCGTTGAAGAACTAGAAACTATATCTGGGGATGTGATAAACAGTACGGAAGATATAATTTCATTGTTGAAACAACAATCCGTAGACCATGAAGCAACCCAGACCGATGATTTGTTTAAATATCCTGTGCGTGAAATGCTCGGATTGGATAAATCCGTACAAAAAGTGCGAGGAGGTCTTCAGCTTGCGACCGCTAAAATGGTTTCTACCGAACACAAAATCGATTATGAAGAAAAGAAGTTGAAAGAGATGGAAGATCCTGACAGATCTGCAACATACACGGATGAACAGAGAGAGATAGTGAAAAAAAGGTTGGAAAAACTAAACGATAAGTTGAAATTTCACCATGAGAAGATCGATAATCTCAAAGGTAAACTTAACACTCAAATAAAAAGCATCAAGGAGACTATTGCTAAAATACTTGACAAAGAAACAACATTGGGTGAGAAGATACGAACACTATTCCGTGAGCAGGGTGTCACAGTTTTCAGCGTACTAACGGCATTTGGTATGGTTATCGGCCTTCTCGTAGAAACTTTGACACCTGGGGGTGGGGGGTTATCCACCGGTAACGCACAAAATCATGGTGGTACAACCGAAGGTGGTGCAAGGGAATGGATAAAGGCCAAGTTGAATGCTTTGAAATCTCTCTTGGGAAGGTTGGCTGGGATGGCAGCCGCGGCCCTACCCAGTATAATAGGATCCATCGTATCGTGGATACTCAATCGGGCGAAAGAAGCCGTTGGTTGGTTGAGTCAAAATTTGTGGGCTTTGATAGTTGGAATCGGAGGTCTGATATACACCTATCTCGTGACAAAGCGTTAGATCCTTGTATAGATTATATGTTACATGTATCATGTAACATAGATTCGTTGGAGTACTATCTTTCAAAATAGCACACGGCACCACCGACACCGATCATACTTAGCGCGATAAAGGCCAATTCCCTTTCATGTTGATCCTTACTCGGTGTATAAAAGTCGCTCAATACAGGTTCCCTAGGTAGATCTGTAAGATCCTCAACGGATCTATCTCCAAACACTTTTTTATATTCGCGCATTGCATCATTTAGCTCTATGAATTTTCCTTCGGCCTTCTTTTCAAGTCTGAGCTGCTTATTGATAAAGTCTACTCTCTCTTGTCTTTTACGTTGCCACAAAACCTGGGCTTTTTGTAACTGTTCTATGGCCAGATCATGACGCTTTCTTTCCTTATCTATTCTGTCTTTGGATAAACTTGAAAAGAGATAGCTTGATCCGGTAAAAGCCAAAGCGTTTGCAAAGGCACCTCCCAACATCATTGCAATTGAAGCCATGTTTATATATTTATAGTTTCAGGTATAATTTTTTGCTTAACTAGATATTCCCTTGACATTTCACTGGCGGCAACGATGGCGACCAGCTTTCCAGTATCTTCCAAGTCAAACTTTTGAATTGAGGGTGGTGACATTTTTAACACCTTTTTTCCCAGCATTGAATAGCCTACAGCGAAAACGCAGACGACTGATGCTTTATAAATATCGTTGATTATACTTTTCTTGTCCATGTTATTTCTATACTGCGAGATTATAATATCGCGATATTATCCCTTTATTCCATTTCAAGTTTACTTATTCTCACGGTTTTTTTAGTATTGGAGGGTGGTGGGGTACCCTTCACCTTAGCATTTTTGTCCTTATTTTTATACACGAAATAAGCACCAATTAAGACCAGTACTATCACCCCTCCCCCCATTATGGTGTAGTTCATGGGCCCTCCATCTGGTTTAGGACCGTCGTTCATAGAATCCACATCTATTACAATATCATTTGAATCTTCGGGCTGTGTTTGTGATTGAGGCGTCGGCTGTGCCTGATTCTGTGCCATGAGCGCCTTTTTATATTCTTCCCTCTGTTTACGGTTGTATTCCGCCAACCTCTTACCCGCTTCAACCTTTTTAGGGTTCTTCGTTGTCACCTGAATAGGAGTCTGAGTCTTTTCCTCTGACATCTTTATTATCTATATCTATATTATTTGCGTTTAAATTTCTTCCAGCGATATAATGTCTACCTGTAATTAGACCTACACTGATTGGTGATAAGAATGAGCCGAATCTATAATACAAATCGCACGTGAACCTTTGAAGGGCAGAGTTTAGGAATGGGTCATTCTCCAGGTCATTCCTCAATTCATTTTGACTTTTTATTCCTAATACCACACAGGCTCCCATTGAATACATGTGAATGATTGATTGCCCCAATGACTTTACCATTTGACCCGATAGTTTGGCTTCATATATACTAAAGAGTTTATTCACCTCATCATCTTTTAGCTTTTGAATTTGCTCGTCCGTATACATTTTACCCAGGTATATCTTGCTATTTCCGGTTAACACACACTCGAGCAATTTTTGCCTTTTGCCATCATCGGATGGAGGACCCTGAAGAGAAATTAAGTTGTCAATTGCCGTTTCAGCCATTTTCAATAGCGATAGGTATTTTTTAACAAAAAAAAAGCAAAAACTAAGTGCTACTAGTATTAGTACTAGTAATATGAAATTGATATATTCTATCATGGTCCTATAGGAGTCTTATAGGAGTCTATAGGAGAGTCTTATAGGAGTCTATAGGAGAGTCTTATAGGAGTCTATAGGAGAGTCTTATAGGAGTCTTATAAATCTGTTACTTTTGTTACAAGACTCTTGTAACAAAAAAACTTCCAATCTAGCAAATCACGTAAGTTCTTGGATGTTCCATTCTCATGACTAAATGTGTGTATTTGCCATCTTTTAGCCTTTCCTTAACCATCTGGATCTCTGATCGTGATTCAATTACATCATTCTCTTCATGAATAGTTGCGAGATCTTGTCTGTCTTTTGGATACCACACATATAACATTTTGGCCTGCCTTCGTAAATTCTTCGGTATAGCGGTGTATGATTGTGTGAGTAGCCACATGGTGTGGTTTCGATGTCGTCCGCTAATGGCCAACTCTAGCAATGGCTGTCTCTTTTTGTCTAGTTTCTCATCTGCGATGATATCGTCGATCAAGAATAATGTTTTGTATCCGGCACAGAAATCCGTCATCTCTTGAATACATTCATATAACATACCTCTGGGCTCAATTAGAATCACATATCTGTCGTTCCAAAACCATTTTCGACACATATATGTCTTATTCCATCTTAATGTTGGACATATAATCACTATGAAATCAAAGTGATCAAAGTATTCATTCTCTAATAATTTTACAACACGTTTGGATTTTCCACAGCCCGTAGGACCAACGAATAATGCCGTGTGGGGATCTTTCATGTAGTCCATCTTAATATAGTACATCCATAATTTCACCGTTTTGAATATTTAATTGAGCGTCCATGATTAGATATATATAGGCGTTTAAGGATCCTGCGGTTTCAGCTGTCTTTTCAACTTGCAGTGTGATCCCCTCACTCGCATTTTCAATGCGTCGACCGGTCCCATGTAGGGAGTTTTCATCTATGGTCCTGAAATCCAACCATAGAGCATATTTTGTAGTTAGGTAATCGGAGACTTTCACATCGTGTAATTGCAAATGTTTTTGGATTTCGCCGGCATTGCCATCCCTTGGTTTACCCTCGGCAAAATACTTGCAAATTTCATTGTAATGTTCAAATGGTTGCATCCCTTGGGCGAAAAGTTGGTTAGGCTTACCCTCAACTATGGCGGATACCTTTTTAATTTTAGGATTATAGAACTTACCGGTATCCCGTTTGTAGGCTTGTTCGTCTTCAAACAAAACCAATATACCCTTCAAAGATTTGCAAGGTGTATTGAATGACCAATTCCACGTTGTGTCCGACTTATCCACTCTAATTTGTCTATGTCTCAAAAACCTGTCGTATAGTAAAGCCATGTTTTCGTATTCATTTGAAATGAATCTGGCTAGGGTGGGTTGTGACACAATCTCATATTCTAGAGATATGTTAGAGATTTTATATTTAGCATCCGGTGCCGGTGCCGTGGCAGAACCGGAAGGTTTGGCCGGAGTTGATAATACAACCCTGTCATAATTATTGAATGTTATCTCATAACATAACCTATTCCCTAATCCGGCTTGATAATATGGGATCGTGCTATCCAACATTTCAAAATCCAGCGGTATGGTGAACTTGTTTTTGTATGCGTCAGAAATTGCTTTGTCTGAGACATTAGATGCATCTTTATCCGAAGCGCTTACTCTCAATTTCATACAGTTTTCCGTACACCCATCACCGGATATGATACCTTGTCTGATTGCGTTTCTCTTTTCATACTTGTTTAGCCATAAATCTCTGTAGCATCCGAAAAGATCAAAGTCATCAATGCTCAAAATCTCGGTACCCTCAAACTTGATTGCTAACTTTTTAACAATCGCTCTTCCAATGTTAGAGACCAATGTTCTTTTCGTGTCTACTTTTGAATCTAGTTCAACGTCGAAACTTAGTTTTGAAGTACCCGGAACAATAACATCATCGCTACCTAAATTAGGAAACCTAACCAAAAGTAACTGGTTTTGATCAATCTCACTTGGATTGTGTGTCACAATTACTTTTTGGTGTGATCCTTTTACACCATGAGCGGTTCTAAGTGAACGTTCAGGATTTAACCTTTTTCCGTATTCCATGTTTTGTTATTACTTTTATTTTATTTTACTGTTATCTCAGTTAGCGTATACTTCATCAGACCTATGACCTTTTTTATTCAAACCTAAATTTCCGGTTCTTCCGTCTCTCTTATGTGAAGGACAACTGTTGTTCCCAGACTATCTTTTACAAGATCTCCATTTTGATCGGTGATTTTCAAAGTAAGTGATTGAAGGAAACCATTCTTTAGTTTCTTATATTGTGGGTTTTTTGGCTCAATATATGTAACATCACCATACTCAGATATATGATATGTTAGCAGGTTGTTGCTATATCTACCATTTTTAAGATTTAATGTATTGTCCAATTCATTCAGATTGAAATGTAGTTCTGTTATGTCGATTAGCTTATTTGTTTTTATTACTCTAGGGCTTTGATTAATGGTGTGGATGTGACATCACCCTCACCCGCTAAAGATGCGTTCAACTCCCTGCTGGTGTATTTTCCTTTTTTTTCAAGTTGATGAACAATTCGGTCTTTTCCAATTGTCACTTTTAGTGGAGCTGTGATTTCATATGTGACATTGTCTGAAAACGCCTCCATGATCGCAACTTCTTTTGTGCCATGTGGGTTGGTTATGGGGCGATACAAATAGATTGTCTTTTCACTATTTATGTCATTTATTGTGATATACATTATTATATTAGAGAGTGGAATTATATTTAAATCAAAGAATGGATAGCATTTTCAAATATAACCCGAATGCGACCTATAAGCCAAATGGAGGACTGAACCTTCAGATATTGGATGGTAAGGATCTATACAAACAGACAATTATTGTCTCTGAAAATGGCTCTTTCCCCGCTGTCTTTCCTAATATTTTTACCAATTATGAACTGAATCAAAACGAGCAACGTATGAAAATTTGGAATGAGCAACCGTTTAGATTATGGCAAACCCAGCTCAATTTTGCCACTTGGTGTGCTTCAAGTGCTTGTGGAGTCAGTTCCGAACACCTGAAAGAAGGTAGATCTATGATCAGATCGGTATATCGTTTTCATGTCTATTATCACATTAGACGAATCATTAAACGCTTGCAGACACCTCTACCTTTTGAGGATAGTTTTAATCAATATGACAATCCTTATTCAAACGAAGAATTTCTAAAAATATGTGGTGAATATGACGTCGATTCTAATCCTATGAAATACAGAGGTCAATACTTTTTCAGCTCATATCAAAAAAGACGTAAAAACTATCCAACTCCGGGCTTGAGTTATTTCACAGACGACTCCATGACACGATGGATTGTGGAAAAATCTAATGGCTTTACAAAAACAGGCCTTGTAAATATTTCGAGCAGTGTTAGGGCGTATGCTTATCTTGTTCTTAGTTCGCAAGCCTCGGCCCGTTCTTCTATCTTGGGTAATGATTCAAGCGCTTTGACGGCCCAAAGAGTTTTTATGAATAACCTTGAAGACATTGTTAACCGTAGGGTTGATATTCAGGATGACATTAAACGTTATCAGGATACGTTAAACTACGCTTCAAGTAAGGTTGATTATTCCGTTGGGCAAGGTATTTATATGATACCCAGTGACATGAATCTCAGAATTAAGACAGGTGTGGTTGGTTAAAATAACAAGATTTTGATATCTGGTGAGGATCTTACCATTGGGATTAATCGAAAAGTCAATGTGATTGAAAAAACAACCGAAGAGGTTGTTACCTCTAAAAAGATTCCCGATAAACATATTACTGTGCCTATTCCCAATAAACACATTACCGATCAGCATATTACTGTGCCCTACCACAAAGATACTCCTGATGAAACTCCTACACACGAAGATGAGAAGATCGCTCTTGTGATGGCTATGACAACAGGTTATTTCATATGGTATTTGTTTAGATAAAGAATGACGTCAATTAAATGTCAATCAAACCAGAATAACAATAGAGAATAATGCATTCCTTACATACCAAATATCCTTAGCAACGGCTACTTTCGTTTTGACTTTTTCTTATGTAAACAACTTTCTGGTATGTAAAATCCTATTGTTATAAGCGTTTGATTGACAGATGTTTTAATTATATAACAAAAACTGCTTGCGTGTTGTTATTTGAGAATTTATGTTTTATTATCATTGATGGTATTACTACGTACGCTAGGGGCCATTATAGACAGATTCTTTAGAATCTGAATCCTATCACTGTTTATGGGGGGGCACGGCGGGGATTGGGGGGTTGGGGCCCAGGGGGGTGGGGGATACGGCGGGGATTGGGGGGTTGGGGTGCGGTTGGGGACAGAGAAATTCTTCTATCGTTGATTTGACGTAAAATGGTAAAGTGCTCACGGTTTTGTCCCAACATCGGCAAAACCCTATCTCTCGGTCAATTGTTTCACTTTTAAAAGCGATGCAACCTAGTAATATCGGAAAAATATCGCTAAATACATGTTGGTACGAATATGTGATGCAAACGTTGTAACTCAAACGGACTGATACCGTTAGAAAGTCAATAAAATGTAGTTTTTGAAATTGTCTCCATTTCTTCAGCGCGCGCTAACGGCTTGGATTGGTCCCACTGTAAAAAATGACTTATTGAACTACATATTTAAATAAAGAGCTAACAGAGCGTCCAGTGTAACTGCGGAGTTCCAGCAGTCATACCAAAGTGAGAAGAATGTTAATTCTTGGAGTCCATGTGTCTCATTTATCACATTTATAAGGTCACAGTCCAAAATCAGTTCAATTAGGTTCCACGGTCTATCGTTTCACTTTTAAAAGCGATGCAACCTAGTAATATCGGAAAAATATCGCTAAATACATGTTGGTACGAATATGTGATGCAAACGTTGTAACTCAAACGCACTGATACCGTTAGAAAGTCAATAAAAGGTAGTTTTTGAAATTGTCTATTTCTTCAGCGCGCTAAGGGCTTGGATTGGTCCCACTGTTAAAAATGACATATCGAACTAAATATTTAAATAGAGAGCTAACAGAGCGTCCAGTGTAACTGCGGAGTCCCAGCAGTCATACCAAAGAGAGAAGAATGTTAATTCTTTGTGTCCATTTGTCTCATTTATCACATTTATAAGGTCAAAGTCCAAAATCAGTGCAATTAGGTTCCACGGTCAATCGTTTCACTTTTAAAAGCGGCAAGCTAGTAATATCAGTAAAATGTCGCGAAATACATGTTGGTACGAATATGTGATGCAAACGTTGTAACTCAAACGGACTGATACCGTTAGAAAGTCAATAAAATGTAGTTTTTGAAATTGTCTCTATTTCTTCAGCGCGCGCTAACGGCTTGGATTGGTCCCACTGTAAAAAATGACTTATCGAACTAAATATTTAAATAAAGAGCTACCAGAGCGTCCAGTATAACTGCGGAGTTCCAGCAGTCATACCAAAGTGAGAAGAATGTTAATTCTTGGAGTCCATGTGTCTCATTTATCACATTTATAAGGTCAAAGTCCAAAATCAGTTCAATTAGGTTCCACGGTCTATCGTTTCACTTTTAAAAGCGATGCAACCTAGTAATATCGGAAAAATATCGCTAAATACATGTTGGTACGAATATGTGATGCAAACGTTGTAACTCAAACGCACTGATACAGTTAAAAAGTCAATAAAATGTAGTTTTTGAAATTGTCTATTTCTTCAGTGCGCTAACGGCTTGGATTGGTCCCACTGTTAAAAATGACATAGCGAACTAAATATTTAATCAAAGAGCTAACAGAGCGTCCAGTGTAACTGCGGAGTCCCAGCAGTCATATCAAAGAGAGAAGAATGTTAATTCTTTGTGTCCATTTGTCTCATTTATCACATTTATAAGGTCAAAGTCCAAAATCAGTGCAATTAGGTTCCACGGTCAATCGTTTCACTTTTAAAAGCGGCAAGCTAGTAATATCGGTAAAATGTCGCGAAATACATGTTGGTACGAATATGTGATGCAAACGTTGTAACTCAAACGGACTGATACCGTTAGAAAGTCAATAAAATGTAGTTTTTGAAATTGTCTCTATTTCTTCAGCGCGCGCTAACGGCTTGGATTGGTCCCACTGTAAAAAATGACTTCATATACATTCATATAACATACCTCTGGGCTCAATTAGAATCACATATCTGTCGTTCCAAAACCATTTTCGACACATATATGTCTTATTCCATCTTAATGTTGGACATATAATCACTATGAAATCAAAGTGATCAAAGTATTCATTCTCTAATAATTTTACAACACGTTTGGATTTTCCACAGCCCGTAGGACCAACGAATAATGCCGTGTGGGGATCTTTCATGTAGTCCATCTTAACATAGTACATCCATAATTTCACCGTTTTGAATATTTAATTGAGCGTCCATGATTAGATATATATAGGCGTTTAAGGATCCTGCGGTTTCAGCTGTCTTTTCAACTTGCAGTGTGATCCCCTCACTCGCATTTTCAATGCGTCGACCGGTCCCATGTAGGGAGTTTTCATCTATGGTTCTGAAATCCAACCATAGAGCATATTTTGTAGTTAGGTAATCGGAGACTTTCACATCGTGTAATTGCAAATGTTTTTGGATTTCGCCGGCATTGCCATCCCTTGGTTTACCCTCGGCAAAATACTTGCAAATTTCATTGTAATGTTCAAATGGTTGCATCCCTTGGGCGAAAAGTTGGTTAGGCTTACCCTCAACTATGGCGGATACCTTTTTAATTTTAGGATTATAGAACTTACCGGTATCCCGTTTGTAGGCTTGTTCGTCTTCAAACAAAACCAATATACCCTTCAAAGATTTGCAAGGTGTATTGAATGACCAATTCCACGTTGTGTCCGACTTATCCACTCTAATTTGTCTATGTCTCAAAAACCTGTCGTATAGTAAAGCCATGTTTTCGTATTCATTTGAAATGAATCTGGCTAGGGTGGGTGGTGACACAATCTCATATTCTAGAGATATGTTAGAGATTTTATATTTAGCATCCGGTGCCGGTGCCGTGGCAGAACCGGAAGGTTTGGCCGGAGTTGATAATACAACCCTGTCATAATTATTGAATGTTATCTCATAACATAACCTATTCCCTAATCCGGCTTGATAATATGGGATCGTGCTATCCAACATTTCAAAATCCAGCGGTATGGTGAACTTGTTTTTGTATGCGTCAGAAATTGCTTTGTCTGAGACATTAGATGCATCTTTATCCGAAGCGCTTACTCTCAATTTCATACAGTTTTCCGTACACCCATCACCGGATATGATACCTTGTCTGATTGCGTTTCTCTTTTCATACTTGTTTAGCCATAAATCACTGTAGCATCCGAAAAGATCAAAGTCATCAATGCTCAAAATCTCGGTACCCTCAAACTTGATTGCTAACTTTTTAACAATCGCTCTTCCAATGTTAGAGACCAATGTTCTTTTCGTGTCTACTTTTGAATCTAGTTCAACGTCGAAACTTAGTTTTGAAGTACCCGGAACAATAACATCATCGCTACCTAAATTAGGAAACCTAACCAAAAGTAACTGGTTTTGATCAATCTCACTTGGATTGTGTGTCACAATTACTTTTTGGTGTGATCCTTTTACACCATGAGCGGTTCTAAGTGAACGTTCAGGATTTAACCTTTTTCCGTATTCCATGTTTTGTTATTACTTTTATTTTATTTTACTTTTATCTCAGTTAGCGTATACTTCATCAGACCTATGACCTTTTTTATTCAAACCTAAATTTCCGGTTCTTCCGTCTCTCTTATGTGAAGGACAACTGTTGTTCCCAGACTATCTTTTACAAGATCTCCATTTTGATCGGTGATTTTCAAAGTAAGTGATTGAAGGAAACCATTCTTTAGTTTCTTATATTGTGGGTTTTTTGGCTCAATATATGTAACATCACCATACTCAGATATATGATATGTTAGCAGGTTGTTGCTATATCTACCATTTTTAAGATTTAATGTATTGTCCAATTCATTCAGATTGAAATGTAGTTCTGTTATGTCGATTAGCTTATTTGTTTTTATTACTCTAGGGTCTTTGATTAATGGTGTGGATGTGACATCACCCTCACCCGCTAAAGATGCGTTCAACTCCCTGCTGGTGTATTTTCCTTTTTTTTCAAGTTGATGAACAATTCGGTCTTTTCCAATTGTCACTTTTAGTGGAGCTGTGATTTCATATGTGACATTGTCTGAAAACGCCTCCATGATCGCAACTTCTTTTGTGCCATGTGGGTTGGTTATGGGGCGATACAAATAGATTGTCTTTTCACTATTTATGTCATTTATTGTGATATACATTATTATATTAGAGAGTGGAATTATATTTAAATCAAAGAATGGATAGCATTTTCAAATATAACCCGAATGCGACCTATAAGCCAAATGGAGGACTGAACCTTCAGATATTGGATGGTAAGGATCTATACAAACAGACAATTATTGTCTCTGAAAATGGCTCTTTCCCCCGCTGTCTTTCCTAATATTTTTACCAATTATGAACTGAATCAAAACGAGCAACGTATGAAAATTTGGAATGAGCAACCGTTTAGATTATGGCAAACCCAGCTCAATTTTGCCACTTGGTGTGCTTCAAGTGCTTGTGGAGTCAGTTCCGAACACCTGAAAGAAGGTAGATCTATGATCAGATCGGTATATCGTTTTCATGTCTATTATCACATTAGACGAATCATTAAACGCTTGCAGACACCTCTACCTTTTGAGGATAGTTTTAATCAATATGACAATCCTTATTCAAACGAAGAATTTCTAAAAATATGTGGTGAATATGACGTCGATTCTAATCCTATGAAATACAGAGGTCAATACTTTTTTCAGCTCATATCAAAAAAGACGTAAAAACTATCCAACTCCGGGCTTGAGTTATTTCACAGACGACTCCATGACACGATGGATTGTGGAAAAAATCTAATGGCTTTACAAAAACAGGCCTTGTAAATATTTCGAGCAGTGTTAGGGCGTATGCTTATCTTGTTCTTAGTTCGCAAGCCTCGGCCCGTTCTTCTATCTTGGGTAATGATTCAAGCGCTTTGACGGCCCAAAGAGTTTTTATGAATAACCTTGAAGACATTGTTAACCGTAGGGTTGATATTCAGGATGACATTAAACGTTATCAGGATACGTTAAACTACGCTTCAAGTAAGGTTGATTATTCCGTTGGGCAAGGTATTTATATGATACCCAGTGACATGAATCTCAGAATTAAGACAGGTGTGGTTGGTTAAAATAACAAGATTTTGATATCTGGTGAGGATCTTACCATTGGGATTAATCGAAAAGTCAATGTGATTGAAAAAACAACCGAAGAGGTTGTTACCTCTAAAAAGATTCCCGATAAACATATTACTGTGCCTATTCCCAATAAACACATTACCGATCAGCATATTACTGTGCCCTACCACAAAGATACTCCTGATGAAACTCCTACACACGAAGATGAGAAGATCGCTCTTGTGATGGCTATGACAACAGGTTATTTCATATGGTATTTGTTTAGATAAAGAATGACGTCAATTAAATGTCAATCAAACCAGAATAACAATAGAGAATAATGCATTCCTTACATACCAAATATCCTTAGCAACGGCTACTTTCGTTTTGACTTTTTCTTATGTAAACAACTTTCTGGTATGTAAAATCCTATTGTTATAAGCGTTTGATTGACAGATGTTTTAATTATATAACAAAAACTGCTTGCGTGTTGTTATTTGAGAATTTATGTTTTATTATCATTGATGGTATTACTAACGTACGCTAGGGGCCATTATAGACAGATTCTTTAGAATCTGAATCCTATCACTGTTTATGGGGGGGCACGGCGGGGATTGGGGGGTTGGGGCCCAGGGGGGTGGGGGATACGGCGGGGATTGGGGGGTTGGGGTGCGGTTGGGGACAGAGAAATTCTTCTATCGTTGATTTGACGTAAAATGGTAAAGTGCTCACGGTTTTGTCCCAACATCGGCAAAACCCTATCTCTCGGTCAATTGTTTCACTTTTAAAAGCGATGCAACCTAGTAATATCGGAAAAATATCGCTAAATACATGTTGGTACGAATATGTGATGCAAACGTTGTAACTCAAACGGACTGATACCGTTAGAAAGTCAATAAAATGTAGTTTTTGAAATTGTCTCCATTTCTTCAGCGCGCGCTAACGGCTTGGATTGGTCCCACTGTAAAAAATGACTTATTGAACTACATATTTAAATAAAGAGCTAACAGAGCGTCCAGTGTAACTGCGGAGTTCCAGCAGTCATACCAAAGTGAGAAGAATGTTAATTCTTGGAGTCCATGTGTCTCATTTATCACATTTATAAGGTCACAGTCCAAAATCAGTTCAATTAGGTTCCACGGTCTATCGTTTCACTTTTAAAAGCGATGCAACCTAGTAATATCGGAAAAATATCGCTAAATACATGTTGGTACGAATATGTGATGCAAACGTTGTAAACTCAAACGCACTGATACCGTTAGAAAGTCAATAAAAGGTAGTTTTTGAAATTGTCTATTTCTTCAGCGCGCTAAGGGCTTGGATTGGTCCCACTGTTAAAAATGACATATCGAACTAAATATTTAAATAGAGAGCTAACAGAGCGTCCAGTGTAACTGCGGAGTCCCAGCAGTCATACCAAAGAGAGAAGAATGTTTAATTCTTTGTGTCCATTTGTCTCATTTATCACATTTATAAGGTCAAAGTCCAAAATCAGTGCAATTAGGTTCCACGGTCAATCGTTTCACTTTTAAAAGCGGCAAGCTAGTAATATCAGTAAAATGTCGCGAAATACATGTTGGTACGAATATGTGATGCAAACGTTGTAACTCAAACGGACTGATACCGTTAGAAAGTCAATAAAATGTAGTTTTTGAAATTGTCTCTATTTCTTCAGCGCGCGCTAACGGCTTGGATTGGTCCCACTGTAAAAAATGACTTATCGAACTAAATATTTAAATAAAGAGCTACCAGAGCGTCCAGTATAACTGCGGAGTTCCAGCAGTCATACCAAAGTGAGAAGAATGTTAATTCTTGGAGTCCATGTGTCTCATTTATCACATTTATAAGGTCAAAGTCCAAAATCAGTTCAATTAGGTTCCCACGGTCTATCGTTTCACTTTTAAAAGCGATGCAACCTAGTAATATCGGAAAAATATCGCTAAATACATGTTGGTACGAATAATGTGATGCAAACGTTGTAACTCAAACGCACTGATACAGTTAAAAAGTCAATAAAATGTAGTTTTTGAAATTGTCTATTTCTTCAGTGCGCTAACGGCTTGGATTGGTCCCACTGTTAAAAATGACATAGCGAACTAAATATTTAATCAAAGAGCTAACAGAGCGTCCAGTGTAACTGCGGAGTCCCAGCAGTCATATCAAAGAGAGAAGAATGTTAATTCTTTGTGTCCATTTGTCTCATTTATCACATTTATAAGGTCAAAGTCCAAAATCAGTGCAATTAGGTTCCACGGTCAATCGTTTCACTTTTAAAAGCGGCAAGCTAGTAATATCGGTAAAATGTCGCGAAATACATGTTGGTACGAATATGTGATGCAAACGTTGTAACTCAAACGGACTGATACCGTTAGAAAGTCAATAAAATGTAGTTTTTGAAATTGTCTCTATTTCTTCAGCGCGCGCTAACGGCTTGGATTGGTCCCACTGTAAAAAATGACTTATCGAACTAAATATTTAAATAAAGAGCTAACAGAGCGTCCAGTGTAACTGCGGAGTTCCAGCAGTCATACCAAAGTGAGAAGAATGTTAATTCTTGGAGTCCATGTGTCTCATTTATCACATTTATAAGGTCAAAGTCCAAAATCAGTTCAATTAGGTTGCACGGTCTATCGTTTCACTTTTAAAAGCGATGCAACCTAGTAATATCGGAAAAATATCGCTAAATACATGTTGGTACGAATATGTGATGCAAACGTTGTAACTCAAACGCACTGATACCGTTAGAAAGTCAATAAAATGTAGTTTTTGAAATTGTCTATTTCTTCAGCACGCTAACGGCTTGGATTGGTCCCACTGTAAAAAATGACTTATCGAACTAAATATTTAAATAAAGAGCTAACAGAGCGTCCAGTGTAACTGCGGAGTTCCAGCAGTCATACCAAAGGGAGAAGAATGTTAATTGTTGGAGTCCATGTGTCTCATTTATCACATTTATAAGGTCAGAGTCCAAAATCAGTTCAATTAGGTTCCACGGTCTATCGTTTCACTTTTAAAAGCGATGGAACCTAGTAATATCGGAAAAATATCGCAAAATACATGTTGGTACGAATATGTGACGCAAACGTTGTAACTCAAACGCACTGATACCGTTAGAAAGTCAATAAAAGGTAGTTTTTGAAAATGTCTCTATTTCTTCAACGCGCGCTAAGGGCTTTGATTGGTCCCACTGTAAAAATTGACACATTGAACTAAATATTTAAATAAAGAGTTAACAGAGTGTCCAGTGTAACTGCGGAGTTCCAGTAGTCATACCAAAGTGAGAAGAATGTTAATTCTTGGAGTCCATTTGTCTCATTTATCACATTTATAAGGTCAAAGTCCAAAATCAGTTCAATTAGGTTCCACGGTCTATCGTTTCACTTTTAAAAGCGATGGAACCTAGCAATATCGGAAAAATATCGCAAAATACATGGTGGTATGAATATGTGACGCAAACGTTGTAACTCAAACGCACTGATACCATTAGAAAGTCAATAAAATGTAGTTTTTGAAAATGTCTCTATTTCTTCAGCACGTGCTAACGGCTTGGATTGGTCCCACTGTAAAAATTGACTCTTCGAACTAAAAATTTAATAAAGAGTTAACAGAGCGTCCATTGTAACTGCGGAGTTCCAGCAGTCATACCAAAGTGAGAAGAATGTTAATTCTTGGGGTCCATTTGTCCTCATTTATCACATTTATAAGGTCAAAGTCCAAATCAGTTCAATTAGGTTCTATGGTCTAAACGTTCCTTTTAAAAGCCATAGAACCTAGTAATATCGAAAAATATCGCAAAATACATGTGGTATCGAATATGTGATGCAAACGTTGTAACTCAAACGCGACTGATACCGTTAGAAAGTCAATAAAATGTAGTTTTTGAAAATTGTCTCTATTTCTTCAGCACGTGCTAACGGCTTGGATTGGTCCCACTGTAAAAATTGACTCTTCGAACTAAAAATTTAAATAAAGAGTTAACAGAGCGTCCATTGTAACTGCGGAGTTCCAGCAGTCATACCAAAGTGAGAAGAATGTTAATTCTTGGGGTCCATTTGTCTCATTTATCACATTTATAAGGTCAAAGTCCAAAATCAGTTCAATTAGGTTCTATGGTCTAACGTTTCTCTTTTAAAAGCCATAGAACCTAGTAATATCTGAAAAATATCGCAAAATACATGTTGGTACGAATATGTGATGCAAACGTTGTAACTCAAACGGACTGATACCGTTAGAAAGTCAATAAAATGTAGTTTTTGAAATTGTCTCTATTTCTTCAGCGCGCGCTAACGGCTTGGATTGGTCCCACTTTAAAAATGACATCGAACTAAATAAGTAAAGAGTAACAGAGCGTCCAGTTAACTGCGGAGTCCAGCAGTCATACCAAAGTGAGAAGAATGTTAATTCTTGGTCCATTTGTCTCATTTATCACATTTATAAGGTCAAAGTCCAAAATCAGTTCAATTAGGTTGCATGGTCTGTCGTTTCACTTTTAAAAGCCATGCAACCTAGTAATATCGAAAAATATCGCAAAATACATGTTGGTACGAATATGTGATGCAAACGTTGTAACTCAACGCACTGATACCGTTAGAAAGTCAAAAAATGTAGTTTTTGAAATTTCTCTTTATTTCTTCAGCGCGCGCTAACGGCTTGGATTGGTCCCACTGCAAAAAATGACATATCGAACTAAATATTTAATAAAGAGTTAACAGAGCGTCCAGTGTGTAACTAGCGGAGTATCCAGCAGTCATACCAAATGATGAGAAAATGTTAATTCTTGGAGCCCATTTTGTCTCATTTATCACATTTATAAGGTCAAATCCAAAAACAGTTCAATTAGGTTCCACGGTCCTACGTTTCTCTTTAAAAGCGATGAACCAGTAATATCGAAAAATCGCAAATACATGTTGGTACGAATATGTGATCAAAACGTTTAAACTCAAACCACTGATAACCGTTAGAAAGTCATAAATGTAGTTTTTGAAATTTCTTTATTCTTCAGCGCCTCGTAACGGCTGGAATTGGTCCCAACTTTAAAAAATGACATATCGAACTAAATATTTAAATAAGAAGCTAACAGAGCGTCCAGTGTAACTGCGGATTCAGCAGTCATACCAAAGTGAGAAGAGAATGTTTAATTCTTGGAGTCATTGTCTCATTTGTATCACACTTTATACAGGTCACAGCCAAAATCAGTCCAATTAGTTCCAGGTCAATCGTCACTTTATAAAAGCGATGCAACTAGTAATATCGGAAAATAGTCGCTAATACATGTGGTACGAAATATGTGAATGCAAACGTTGTAACTCAAACGCGACTGAATACCGTTAGAAAGTCAATAAATGTAGTTTTGAAATTGTCCTATTTTTCAAGCGCGCTAAACGGCTTGGATTGGTCCCACTGTAAAAATGAACTTATCGAACTAAATATTAAATAAAGAGCTAACAAAGCGTCCAGTGTAACTGCGGAGTTCCAGCAGTCATAACCAAAGTGAGAAGAATGTTAATTCTTGAGTCATGTTGCTCATTATCACATATTATAAGGTCAAAGTCCAAAATCAGTTCAATTAGGTCCACGTTATCGTTTCACTTTTAAAAAGCGATGAACCTAGTAATATCGAAAATATCGCAAATACAGTTGGTAGAATATGTGACGAAACGTTGTAATCAAACGCACTGATAGCGTTAGAAAGTCAATAAAAGTAGTTTTTGAAAATGTCTCTATTTCTTCAGCGCGCTCTAACGGCTTGGATTGGTCCCATGTAAAAATTGACATAGAACTAAATATTTAAATAAAGAGTTAACAGAGGTCCAGTGTAACGCGGAGTTCCAGCAGTCATACAAAGTGAGAAGAATGTTTATTCTTGTGTCCATTTGTCCATTTATCACATTTATAAGGTCAAAGTCCAATCATCAATTAAAGGTTCCCACGGTCATTCGTTTTCACTTTTTAAAAAGCGAAATGGAACCTAGTAATATCGAAAAAAATCGCAAAATACATGTGGTACGAATATGTTGAC
>JASGCC010002221.1:0-29699 GCA_030067915.1 Hydractinia echinata | reverse complement strand
GCAGTGTTGTGAACAGTTTAAGCAGTTTAGATCACATAGACTAATAATAAATAAATAGGTCGCCAAAATCTTTTCTTAGCCAGTATTTTACTTTTTGCAAAACATTTAGTTATTAATTTACTTAGATTACCTTTAGTTACTCTTTGAATTCTACAATGTACAACTCAGGGAGTTGCTATTATCTTATGCCACTAAAACAACAAGAAAAACAAATTATCGTCAAATGAAAATAGAATAGCTAGAATATTATCCAGTTACACAATCCGTAGTATATAAGAATCTAGTAAGAAAATGTTTCGAAATCTCAAATTTTAATATTTGTATAATTTAGCGTGCGCCATAGATTTAACAGACGAGATGGGGAGTAATTACACACCACCTATGGTTGAAACACCAGTTTATCAACAACACGGTATTTTATTAGACTGATCAATAAGTGTTTTCAGCTACTGTCAAAATAATACATTTTACAAGTAAATTATCCTCTGTTAGTAGACGCTACGACGGATCCTGCTGCACTAGATTCATCCTCTGGCGAATTGAGTAAGCAGCCAGTTTACGGTAAAACTTTTCTTCCGATTTAACTTTTTGTTCGTTTCGTGTTGCCAAATTTAAAACCATCATGCGTTTTAGGTAACTTTAATAAGTATGGCGTAGGATAAGCGGAATAGTTTATATTAGGGATGCTGAACGCTTACATTGCGTCGTGAATCCTTTATAATAGTTATATAATCGTTTATAATTTCTCGTTTACAGAAAATAAAAATGTGGATGCCGCAGATTTTAGCCGTACCGCTTGCGCTACTGTTGCCGAGCCAACTCGAAACCTAGTTCCAGGTAAACGCAGCATAAAAGAATACTTAGACGTTGTGTAGTTATTTATTTGTTTGTTTGCTTGTTATTGTTTTTTTGTTGTTGTTTTTTTTTGTTTTTTCTTTATGCATTTTTGGGGTATTTTGTGGAAATTCGTGGAGAGTCTTCATTTTAACTTTAATAAGATTTAAAGCTGATGATGCTGGCGGCTTGTTGCTCAACAGTTGGTTGAAATTTTAGCACTTCAGGCTGCGTTGCTTTTAAAAAATATGGATTGTTTGGAATTTTTTCAGGATTAAACTTTAGAATTCGTAATATCAAATGGTAAAGAAGGACGCATCCTCTACTTAATTATCCTAAAATGAACTTTGCCTTTAACGTTAAAATTATTTTAAAAATGTCTGATACCCCTTCCATAGAACATAACCCAACTGTTCCTGTCCAATATGACTGGTCAATTATTGATGAGCTTATATATCAATGCAGCAATGGTAAAGGAATATTTCTAGTTTATTATATTTTATTTTTCATTATATTTTTTGCAGCAAACAGATTTAAGAAATTCACAGTAATGTTCCCTACGTATTTAGATAACACTGAAGAAAAAGTAACATCGAAGGATTCAAATGTGACAACTGTTACCAGGACTATTATGGATGCTTGTATAGGTAACATTTGTTATAACTAGCTTTTCTCATTGTTGGTCATGAGTTACGGATAGAAATTCTTGATAAGTCATGTATATGCCCGAGTTGTTATTAACCGCATCATTGTCTAAATCATTGCATTTTCAAATAGCAACTAAATCTAATTTCCAACTAACTACAACTCACAGCTTTCTAGATATGCATCTTCTCATAACTAACAGGTGCTATTGAAAGTGTATTATATTTTATCCACTTATTTAGACAATCCTGGGGACCAAATAACAGTGACAGATCCCATTGTGACAACTGTTACCGGGACTGTTATGGAGGCTTGCATAGGTAACTTTCTTTATAACTAGCTGTTCTAATTGTTGATCACGGCTTACTGATATAAATGGATTTTGCAATAACAAACAAATCTAATTTCCAACTAATTACAACTGAAAGCTTATTAGATATCCCTCTTCTCAAAACTAACAGGCGTTGTTAAACGTGTATATACATTTCGTCCACATATTTAGATAACTCCGAGAAACAAGTGGTAATGACAGCTCCGGTTATGACAACTATTACTTCGACCGTTGACACGACCAGTAAAGGTAACATTCTTTATAACTAGCAGTTCCAATTGTTAGTCATGTGTTACGGATAGAAATGGATTTTCAAATAGCATACAAATCTAATTTCGAACTAACTACAACTCGAAGCTTTCTAGATAACCATCTTCTCATAACTAACAGGTGTTGTTGCGCGTGTATATACACATTTCGTCCACATATTTAGATAACTGCGAGGAACAAGTGGTAATGACAGCTCCGGTTATGACAACTATTACTTCGACCGTTGACACGACCAGTAAAGGTAACATTCTTTATAACTAGCTGTTCTAATTGTTTGTCATGTGTTACGGATAGAAATGGATTTCAAATAGCCAACAAATCTAATTTCCAATTAACTACAACTCGAAGCTTTCTAGATATCCATCTTCTCATAACTAACAGGTGTTGTTGAACGTGTATATACATTTCGTCCATATATTTAGATAACTCCGAGAAACAAGTGGTAATGACAGCTCCGGTTATGACAACTATTACTTCGACCGTTGACACAACCAGTAAAGGTAACATTCTTTATAACTAGCTGTTCTAATTGTTTGTCATGTGTTACGGATAGAAATGGATTATAAATAGCAAACAAATATAATTTCCAACTAACTACAACTCGAAGCTTTCTAGATAACCATCTTCTCATAACTAACAGGTGTTGTTGAACGTGTATATACACATTTCGTCCACATATTTAGATAACTGCGAGGAACAAGTGGTAATGACAGCTCCGGTTATGACAACTATTACTTCGACCGTTGACACGACCAGTAAAGGTAACATTCTTTATAACTGGCCGTTCTAATTGTTTGTCATGTGTTACGGATAGAAATGGATTATAAATAACAAACAAATATAATTTCCAACTAACTACAACTAGAAGCTTTCTAGATAACCATCTTCTCATAACTAACAGGTGTTGTTGAACGTGTATATACACATTTCGTCCACATATTTAGATAACTGCGAGGAACAAGTGGTAATGACAGCTCCGGTTATGACAACTATTACTTCGACCGTTGACACGACCAGTAAAGGTAACATTCTTTATAACTAGCTGTTCTAATTGTTTGTCATGTGTTACGGATAGAAATGTATTTTAAATAGCAAACAAATATAATTTCCAACTAACTACAACTCGAAGTTTTTTAGATAACCATCTTCTCATAACTAACAGGTGTTGTTGAACGTGTATATACACATTTCGTCCACATATTTAGATAACTGCGAGGAACAAGTGGTAATGACAGCTCCGGTTATGACAACTATTACTTCGACCGTTGACACAACCAGTAAAGGTAACATTCTTTATAACTAGCTGTTCTAATTGTTTGTCATGTGTTACGGATAGAAATGTATTTTAAATAGCAAGCAAATCTAATTTCCAACTAACTACAACTAGAAGCTTTCTCGATATCCATCTTCTCATAACTAACAGGTGTTGTTGAACGTGTATATACTTTTCGTCCACATATTTAGATAACTGCGAGGAACAAGTGGTAATGACAGCTCCGGTTATGACAACTATTACTTCGACCGTTGACACAACCAGTAAAGGTAACATTCTTTATAACTAGCAGTTCCAATTGTTGATCATGTGTTACGGATAGAAATGGATTTTCAAATAGCAAACAAATCTTATTTCGAACTAACTACAAATGGAAGCTTTCTAGATATCCATCTTCTCATAACTAACAGGTGTTGTTGAACGTATATATACACATTTCGTCCACATATTTAGATAACTGCGAGGAACAAGTGGTAATGACAGCTGCGGTTATGACAACTGTTACTTCGAGCGTTGATACGACCAGTGAAGGTAACTTTCTTGATAACTAGCTATTTCAATTGTTAGCCCTGTGTTGCGGATAGAAAGTCTCTGCCCTAGCTGTGCTACAAAAATTTGAATCTAACAATAACCCCCTGATTTATAAATACATTGTCAAATTAGATGAGAATACCAGCGCAATTGCTTCGATTAAATAAAGCTAAAAGTAAGAAGTAGTGCGACATGAAGAGAGGATTGTGTCTCCAATATAATTGTGTTAATTTTTTATTTTTTTTCAGCATGTACGAAAACATTACTTGAAGCAGCCAACGATCAAGAAGTAAGTCAAAAGAGTTCCCTACAGTCCTATGATAATAAGGTACTAACATATTTTTATGTTCAAATAAAAAACATGTAGGCACCTTCCCTCAATTAAGCGTGCACTGTCGCAGAAAAATCACTATTTCAACTGGAGAATCCTGTTTATAAAAATAAGAAAACGCACATTAAAACTATATTTTTTTTACATTTAGCAGGTTTTTTGCGCAAATATGCCTTGATTTCAAGCGTTTTACCTCAACTTTCTAAACGCGCCTTTCATCCGCTTTTCCAGGTCTTTGTTACGTTTCCCCAAATAAAAAAAGAAGATTAATTTATTTTTATTTTTTACCTATTAAAGGAGCCTTAGAATCGACTTTTGTTGGGACACCGTGCCTCATAATTGTAACGGTGTCTGTTTTATTACCACGTGCGTGTAACAAGCAAGAAAACCTGAATGCTTGAATGCTTGAAACAACAATTAATTACAATGCTTGACTTTAGGTTGACGATGACAATTATAGCAATCAATTAAAGATAAAGATGGTAGCTAACGATATCAATGGTGCTACTGAGGTACAGTTCATTTCACGTGGGACTTTACGCCTGCAAGGGGTGTTTGTTTAGTTTCTTGGTTATTCGTGAGTCACAGAGAACCTATCTAACTTTCGCTTTACAGGTATTCAAAAAATGGATCGATGCAAAAAATCGACAGCATGCCTCTAAGATCGTGGTTTCAAAAACCCGCTGTCCAATTTGCAACGAGGAACGACTTGACTTAAAGAAACATCTTATTGGCCAACACAACTTTGATTACGGCCGTGCAGTTGGTTTAAAAAGTCAACTAAATGTTTATAAAGGCAAAAGTCGTTTGCCTTCTGTATTGCGGAAAAGTAAACCACGTTTTTACGAAAAAAAACTCTGTCCTGTTGATGGCTGCCACAAAGTAAGTTCTTCTGTTCGCTATAGAGAGATGCCCGCTACATAGAAGTTCTTTCCAAATTGGTTTATATTGCTTCAAAAACCTATTCTTGGATGTTAATATATGGTGGAATCGACCGCATAATATGTGAAAATGCTTGTTTTGGCGAAAAAGAGAGCTGAAGACAATTGCAAGACTCAAGATATCCTTGCGAGTTTTCATTTTTATACTCCTGAAAAAGCCATTAGCTGGCTAAAAATGAAATTCTTAAACAAAAATTATCTTAAGTAAAATATAGACAAGCATCCTACAAGAATTGTTTTATATGACAAGTTATTGGTCGTGTTCGCTGTAAGGTCAGTTCTAGGGGATAATGTAAATTGGAACCTTAAAATGACGTCCGCTAAAAAGAGGTTCCTGCTGTGAATTGTCCGCTATATAGAGGTTTTGTTATGATAGTCATTTTATCCGTTCTGAAAAATGTGACCGCTGTAGAGAGGTTCCCTTTACAAAGGATGTTTGCTATTACGAGGTTTCATTGTAAAAATATTTTGCTGGTAAATATGAAACGTTAATGTCTAGGTTGTAGCAAGAATTGAAAACCATTTGAAACAAACCCATAAAATCAAGGACAAAGTAAAATATAAAAAGTTGTTGAGCCAAGCCATACCAGAGTCAAGTGTAGATCCTGTTGCAGATGACGGTTTAATGACAGATGATACCAGTGACGAGGAGGAAATAGCTTACAAGGACTTTAGGAAATTTGTTAGATCGAATCCGAGCGAAATTGTTCACATCGAAGCAAGAAAAAACAATGCTGATTCTGAAGAAGATCCATATAACGACAAAGACCCGGATTGGTACGTAAAAGAGCTGACTGACATGGCGAAGTATAAGGAAAAAAGAAAGAGGAAACTGCATATTGAAGGTTTGTGTACTAATACATAGCTGCGGTGGTTACCGTAACAGTTTTAATATTTTAACTATTTTATAAGTTTTTGATAAATAGCGTGGCGAACTTTTTTTGCATTTTTTTTGGTTAGCATCATCGACTGTTTCAAAGAGGTTGAATGTGGAAAGTAGAAAAGTTGATCAATGTGGAAATTCAAGTAAGACAGTTTTTTAATTATGTTATACTGTTTTATTATATTTCAGCAGAATTGCTTTTAGGCCTTCCAGATATGTTGAATTGTGTTAAATAACTAACATCGAGAAATTGAAAAAGTAATTTTATAAACAGGTGATCTTAAAAAGGGTTTAAATAGGGACTAATCTCTGAAAGATTGACTTAAACTCAAAAACAAATTCAGTCTTAGGCTTTACAGTGTATTTGAAGGACAAAAACTGGATTAAATCAAGTATGCTTTGCTGTTGTTAAAGTTCCCTATTCCCGATTTTCTACAGTTTAACACATTAAAAACCGTATGTAAAAAGGTCTGTTATTAATATACAAATTTATAATTCCTATTAATCATCGACCGCCTGAGCGCAGTCACTCCGAAGCCCCTGCGGGTGAGAGTCTCGGAACTGAAAACAATCTGCGCCTGCAGTCGCCCGCAGCTAAGCTGTCTTGTTTGAATATCAATTTCGTGAGTGGCCCTGATTTTTGAGATTTTTACGAATTTGCATCTAAGTCGTGGTTATGAAGAACGAAGATGATAAAAATTTAGGAGATAATGGTTTTTCACGGCATGCCATTTTCTTGTGAAGTTGTATATCAATTTGCGCACACTCTTCAGCAAAACGTAACTCGAGTTGCTGAGCACGTACTTCAATATTATTCAAATTATACAAAATTTTAGTGAGGTGACAGCGTCATTTCCGCTGGAGGTTTGAGTTCTCAAAAATCCGAATTAAAGTCTCTCTGGCGTTGGGCGGTCGCACCAATGATGTATAACACTGCCCTACTATAATACGACCGTAATTATAATATATATTATAATTCTTATTTAGCACCATGGACTTATTCGATAAAGCAACCAGAGACAACATCATCACGATTCTTTCCTACCAGTACGTTTTTCGACAGGAAAAATAATATTGTATCTCAAGGTGATAAATGTTTGTTTGGATTGATTTTAGCGAGTCCCATTTTCAGTGCGTTTTGTGTGGAAGTTTGCAAGGGCACAAACCAAGGGGGCTTAAAACCATAGTAAAACAATATAACTGGTAGAATATTTATAACAACTAAGAGAGAAATAAAACCTTGTTTTTTTTTTTCTGAGAAATTTACTTTAAGAGAAGGAAGTGTGTGCGCGGAAGAAATTTTTTCTAACTGCCGAAAGAATTTTTTACATTTTGCGGGAAACAAACTTTCGCGGTTCTAACAAATTAGACGTTTTGCGGTTGATTGAGAGAAAGAAAAATTATTGTTTATTGTTTATTTGTAATCTGATAACTATATTTACGTTTTATACTTATTTAAAGGTAACACGGTCCTTACAGATATGTACTTCGACTAGTTTTTATGAATTTTATAGCAGCGATATTCTCAGAGACCATTTATAATTGAAAATTTTTCGGGAATGAACTTTTGCGGTTCGACGAAAACAGAACATTTTGCGGGAAAACTTTTGCGAATTCTTCAAAAAACGCAAAAGTTACTTCCGCAAACACTTTCTTCTTTTTAAAATGTCTGCAAGCCTGGTCACAATTCGCCAAAATATAATGGTACTTGTAGATTTGGGACGAGTTATTAAATTTTATTATTGATCATTTTTTATAGATTTACCAGACAGTACATTCACCAATAAAAAGGAAGGTAAGCTTGATAGAATAATTACACCTTTTCCACCTATTTTTTCTAGTTATCGCATTTCTAGTTTTTTAATTTTTCTTAGAATGTCCATCCATCCCTGAAGAATTTAATCAAGAGGAATTAAATCAGGAAACCCAGGGTATGTTTGATAAAATGTTTTCCTACAAATTATTTTATTCTGTAATACCAATGATATTGACTAGGAGAAACCAAGTCCAGCATGTTTTTTTTGGAATAGTTTCGTCACCCATCAAATTAAGCTTACGCCAAAATTTATTCCCCAAAGGTATATGGCATGGCTTATTCTTAGAAAAGGCAAAATTTTAGTTCTTTTACTCACCTTTCTGTTGCAATAAAAACCCAACATTCTAGTTCGAAAACGTAGATTTATTCGGATAGTTGAATTTAAAGTTCAAGTTTTTTATTTTTTTCTACACAATTTTAGGTCAATTTATATCCATTGAAACTCTTAGTTTTGATTCACTAATTTGATGTTGTTATGCGCAACTTTGTAATTACGATCACACGTGTTCTCTTTATAAGTGGAGACTATATAAGAACATATGATGACGATAACGATACCAAAAAGATATGAAGTTGTATCTAAAGGAACTGTTGCTTTTTCGCTTGTTTGCATTGAACGACGGTACATTGAATATTTGCTCGACGCTTTATGCATATTAAAAGCGAAGGGGTAAAAAGCTATAAACATAATGCCATGCCATGATGTGACACGTGCACTTTTTGTTTTTACGTTTTGAGGTACAGTAATCCGTCCATCATTTTACAACAAAAACACGTCAGGGCTAAGAAACAGTATTTGTTGATTAATATAAAAGGCGTTGTTCAAGAAAACTAAAAACTTTACTTTTAGAAGCCTTGAATTAGTATTTTTTATTTACTTACTCCTTGAGCGGCGTAAAACACGGCCCAAAGTGGCGTTACACCAAATTTCTCGAAAGGCGGAATTAGGGCCGGCGTAAAAAGGGCCAATAAGGTAGTTAATTTTCAATATATTATTTCCTTTGTGATTTTATAGATGTGTTAAGAGGCAGTAAAAAACACATATTGCCTTATTACCTGTTGGCGCGAAACATGCTGTTTTTTATCTGTTTCTTATAAAGTGCAATAATAGAATTCGAGAGAGGTAACTTTTATAAAAACATTTGGTGACCTTCTCTCTTTCAAAGAGATTGTTCTTATAAATAAAAAAATGTTAAAATTAATGAATGGGCACTCAATTCTGAATAGTTCAAGGAAGACATATAACATACTTAAAAAAAGTGCACAGCTTTCCTAATTACAAAGTGGTGCAGAAATTACAAAGTTGCGCATAACAGATGTGTTTTTTTGTTGCTAAAATCACTGAAATCTGAAATGGAAACCTTAACTGTTAGAATCCCTCGTGCTATCATTGACTGTTGCTATTATTTGTTATTTAGAAAATGACATAGAATTTGACAACACCGAAATACTTCCCGATGAAAACACAGGTAAAAAATTGTTCAAACATATTTAAATACTTGAATATCTGCGGTGTTGTTTTTGGTAGAACGTCGCCATTTCTTATTTGTTAAATTTTGTAATTTAGGCCTTGTCGTTGACAACAACAAGATTAATGCGGAAACTGTATATGATCATAGTGACGGTAAGCTAACTCATGTATATTTTCTCACGTTTATGTTGCTTTCTTGGAATAATTCGTACATAGCGTACACATAAGAACATTGAAGTGGAAGAAATCTGGGCAAAGTTCTTAACGTTTTCGAAATGCAGCCTATAAATATTCTTAAGATGTTCTTAATTTTCTACCTTTACTGTATATATTCCTTTGTTTACTTGGATTTGTCATCGTTTGTTTATACTTTAATGGAAAAAATATGCAGTCAAGCTTCACAAAGTCTTATAATGTTCTTAACATGTTCTTATATACTCTTTTCTTATAAAAACACGTGTACCATCGGGAGCGTCACAGTTTTGACAGAAAGTTGTTTTGTTCCATCTTTAAAAGAATAAAAAATTATTTATCAATTGCATAAGCTTTTTTGAACCTATTTTATAAAACCATTTATGTATTTGGTATTTACCACTTGGAAAAACATACATTTTTCTTATTTCATCTATTTCCTCCTCAAATAACATCATTTACATTCTTTGGTGATGAAACAATTTTTTGCTTAACCGTACGTTAAAGATTATTGGATCGCTCTTTAAAAACTGTCTTGTGTGGCGTAATTGCAAAAACAATTACTACGAAAATATTTTTCTGTGCTTTTAACCTATTCAGTAAGCTATTCTTCGTACCCAGGTCATTTTCTACTCCACAGTATGGCTAGCCGTCATAATCATGGGCGTGGAAAGATAGCTGGGTCCGAGATTGCTTACTCCACTGCAAAAATAAGATTTGCGTAGCTCTAGCGTCAATTTTAATGACATGGTTTGTGACGCTATATATCTATTACCTTATAGTGTCGGAAGATGATGAAGATGAAGTCATTGATTTTATGATGACGCCAAATTCTATTGACAGCCTTATGGGACAATTTAAGCATTGGCTAATGAGTGTTGATGGTCGTTTTAAAAACGAGAGAAGCGCCCAACAATGTTGCCGACAAGTGTTAAGTACACTTAAGATGATAAGTCCTGGTGAGTTCAACACGACAGAGTTGTTTACTCGAGAATCATTAAGAGATCATTGGTTAACATTTTTTGATAAGATGAGACTTCCTGGGACCATAAGAACATATTTAAATTCATTAAAGCGTTTTTATGAATTTGTGCTTTGCGACAACCCTAAAACTGTTTATGCATCATCTCAAGAATGTCACCGAATGATGACTTGCGTCCAAAACTGGTCGTCGACCTACAAGAAAAAAATTAATATACGGAAATTTGAGAAGCAGGCTGAAGATTTAGCCTGCTTATTAACAGAAAAAGAGCTGCATGAGTATGATCATTCTGAGTTGGTAGAAGAATGCAGAGATAACCTGAAACGATTCAGAATAAGCTCAAAAGCGCCAAATGTGAAAATTTTTGCGTCTTGTAGGGATTACCTTATCTCGTCACTTATTCTGTCTAACGCAAGTCGTCCGGGAGCAATTAAGAATATGACGTTAAAAGAATTTAACACCTGCAAAATCGCCCAAAATAATGTACACTTGGTCAGTGTCAAAGACCATAAAACCGCTTCAACTGCTGGCCATCGAATCGTGGTTTTCACGCAAGCCCTGTACGAAGAATGTCAGGCATACGTTGCTATTCGCAATATGCTCCCGGGTATTGGCATTTCCTCATCAGATACCGTGTTTGTGAGCTGGGCGGGGCGACCTATGTCATCATCTTTGGTTGGTGACCAATTTTCAGCATTTTTCCAGCGCGCCACCAATTGCAATTTGGCAGAAAAACAAAGTCGGAGGCTCACTGCAACCCTTGTGAGAAAATCATTTGTATCAAAAGTTCATGGGGAGATACCAGAACTAAAGAGAGATCTAGCTAACATGATGTGCCACAGTGAGGCTACAGCTAGCAAGTCTTACTTTCTTCAAGAAAAAGCAAAAAACGTTTCGGAAACGTTTGCTAAAATTAATGAAACAATGCGGTGTGGTGGAGATGAGAAGTTAAAGGAGAGGTTTTGCAACGAGATAATGTCAGGAGATACGATTACCCTTGATGCAGTCCGAGAAAAAATATCTCCTGGCGAGTTTCCATCAATGACAGAATCACAGATACGAGACAAAGTCAGATATCTGCAACGCAATTCTGTCAGTCAGACATATTCTCTACGGAGGAATGCACTTAAAAGTCTGAAAACAGACAGAATTGCAAACGTGGATGAAAAAGAAGTGGAACAGCACTGTAACGTATTACCGCCAAGCGAAAGCGAATCAGTTACCGAGGATGAAGGCAGCTCGTTATTTCTTCGACGCGTAAGATTTCTTCCTAGCGAAGATAAATTAATTCGAAGGTGGTTTAAGAAATTTATAGAAAATCCCAACTCGCTGGTGAAAAAAGATGCAATCTCTAAAATTTTGCAAAAACACGAAGATTTGCAAAACATTTTAAAAAAATATGGGTTGCGTAGAATCCTAGTAAAAATAAGAACTGAACGATCTAAGAAGAATAGTCGGGATTAAAGAACATGTCGGCTATTTATCGGCACATATTTTGACATGTAACTAGTTCATGTTTTTAACATTTATTTGTTTATTTTTAACTTTCCTTTTGCTTATCGGGTTTTTCGAAAATTTCAGTGCATTCAATTTTCCATTTAATAACAAAACTGAATAATATCATTGTTCTCGTCTGTAAGATAAATTATAGTGGCTGATCAGGCTGGTCATTATTCTTTTTTCTCCATTGTCTTATAGACCTGTTGTTTTTAATCCCACCCTGATGTTCTTATAAAAGAAGAGGAAAACAGTGTGTAAAAATGTTCTACCGAGGGAATTTTTTAACAACGAATGTTAAAGGAAACATTTTGTATGTTTAAAGGTTTGGTTTAGTTCAATATGCCTAAAGGTTTAAGCTCCTAAACTGTAGTTTGTTTTTCCCTTGAAAAGATAACGGCGCTGCAACTTTTTATGCGAATAACAAATAACAAGAGTTCGTCTTCTTGCCAGACTAAAATGCAACATTATGACAGCAAATGTACAAATAAAACATCCAGTTCCAAATTTATAACAAATATAGCAGCAATTCTAAAGTGGCGTGTTTTAATTTAGGAAGTCCTGCGTCAACACTGGGTTAAATGTTAAATAACACTAGATTAACCCAAAACATTGCGATAAGGCATGACAGGCATGATTTACAATATTTAGTATTTTCCCGCTGCCACAAAATGGTTGCATTCTAATTTTTATAATAAAACAATAAATCATAGAAACCGATAAACTATTTAATTATTGATTTTTCAATCACTTCGGCGCGTAGCGACATAAATAAATTCACTGGTGAAATCGGAAAATAGATCGGAAAATCAAAAAACTTTATTGGCAGTTTAATAATTAAAACACAAACAACACATCAAAAATCAGCAATGGGTTAATTCTAATAGACTATACTTTAAAGTATACTACACCCTTGCGATATACCACGAGGGCGAGGCGTATGTCCTCTTTGCGACATACCTTTTAACTAACACATAACAACGACATCACCGATTAATGCACCACTGCACCTTAAGTACCAACTGACCATTTAAATTTGCCGAACTTGTTAAGCTAAATTACACCCGGGAGAGGCATACTCCCAACGGAGCCCCGTTTCAGAACTAAGTTCATCATCGAGTCCCACCCGATCCATCAGCTTTGCAGCACTTGGAAAGCGAATGTGCTAGTTTAGTCATATTCATGTCATTTTCTTCTTCTTTTAATCTCATTACAATAGTGTCAAATTTTACCGTATCAGTAACTCTCTCAACCTGCCAAATTAACTATTAACGGACATAGCAATCACTGTTTTTTTCACTGATTTTACGATACTTTACCTGTATTTAACGAAATGCAATCCAAACGCGTCATTCCCGCGGCTCTTAACATAACATTCTATGCAAAAAAATACTAGATTAAATTAAGCCACGAGTAGCTACAAAATGGACTAGACGGTGTGCCTTGAAAAGTGAACTCGTAAGAGTTTACTCGTCAGCTTTAAGAAGAAAACACTTAAATCTTAGATCCATATTTGATCACATAATTACCGACTTTCGACTAGTTTCAATGATTTAACGCTTTGTATTCTTTTTCCCATGATGTATTTTTACATGGTTACCATGGCAACGAAAAGTCATTATTGTAGTCGTGATTTATCCAATGGTACCGTAGAATTCAGTTAGAAATTTAATAAATCTTATTTCAAATTTTGCGAAAGGGCTGTTTCCACCGTGTTAAAAAGCCAATACAATTTTAGCATTTTAATCTTGGCGGAAAAATAATATCTGCGTTTCTTCATTTAACTATATTCACCTAAATTCACTGTTAGCACATGTTAGGCGAATAATCGCAATTTTCCCCGATTTTATTTAGTTTTCTTCAGCTTTTATCATTAAAGATTGCACTTTTGCACCAGAATTTATTAGAGTATATGGAAAAATTTAAAAAACGCTTAAATAACATAATTTTAAAGCTTAGAATTGTTAAAACAACCTAAACAATCAATTTTTCAATAAATCGGGGAAATCGGGGTAACATTTTGGAAAAAGTGCTCCCTTTTTTGGAATTTGCTACGTAAGTTAAGTGGCAAAATGCGTTTTTTATTGGCACGGAATGTTTTGAAACAGTTCAAAATAAAATAAAACGATATTTCATTCAATTTTCTTCAATTATACCACAAATTTGTTGGTGTAGGTAATCGCGTTTCTGTTTTTATACGTAATTTGACGTGCTCCCTTTTTTGGATTAAATCAAGATTTTTAAAAATGCCCAAAATGACTCAATATTAAAAAAAAAAAAAAATCCTTACCTGAAATGCACTTTCTACAACATAAATTTACCAAAAAAATGCCTGTCTGCAAATGTTTTCTTCAATACAACGTTTCAATAGTGTATTGATAACTCGTTGAATCGAAAAAACGCAGCAAAGATACAAACACCCGATCTGGTATAGATCTTTGCTTTTTAAGGTCAGTAAGTTAGTTGACCCCCGTAAAGAAGTGGAAACCCAGTGAAATGAATTTTGAAAACTCATATTACCTTGTTCTTGCCAAATAACAGCCTTTAGAACCAAAAAAGTGAAATGCGTGACTAAAAATCATCAGGACAGAAAATCCAATTTAGGGAGCACATGTTTTTTGCAATGCATATTTTTCATCGCGATTACGCTAATATGACTATAGATATGAATAAAACAGAGATAAGATATAAATAGAGGCATAGACAGCAAAAAATATATTCTCACAGATGTTATAGCCGGTTTCCTTTCAATGTCTCAATTCCAATTTAGGGAGCAGCGGCGGGAGCATCATCGAGATTGAGTTAGTAAGTAAGTAAGTAAGTAAGTAAGTAAGTAAGTAAGTAAGGAAGTAAGTGAGTAAGTAAGTAAGTAAGTAAGTAAGTAAGTAAATTTATTTGTTTTTATTATTTTATCAGAGGCAGGGAGCATGGACTGAAGTACTTGAAAATAGATGACGCACTGCTAGATATTAGTACACATCTTTTCCTTATGATCAACCATCATGGTATGAATTAAATATAGCTAGCTAGCTGGCTGGAAACTACCATGCACAATGTATATAATGTATGTTTGGCTATGACTACCTACAAGGACAACCAAACAAGAATGATAGCTAGTTTAGCATCTCTTAAAATAACTTCAAAAAATTTGTGAGTGAATGGGAAGTCATCGGGTGAAAAGCGAATTGAAACATCCATATAGCTACTATAATTTTGTTATTTCGATGCAGAAAAAGAGGTGGAATAAAAGACATATTGTCAGATAATGTATAATGAAACAATCTACATGTTGGTATATATATATTCAGAAATGCTATTGCTAAATGCTAATGCTAAATTTGTCTAACAGATTCATTGTCAATCTCGTTGGGTTTGAAAATTGAATTTCAGAAGTTTTTCAAATCTTTAATTTGACTTTAATTTGACTTTTTCGTGGACTTTTTCTGGCTAACTGCCTTCTTGTTTATGAGGATAAGTTTTTTGAGGTGGGAGGTAACCTTTAACTTAAATGTTCCCTCCCACTTTAAGAAAAGTGATTTTTATAGGAAGAATTTCATGATTTTTTTCTTTAGTCCACAATGTGCTTACAAATTATTCGCTGAAATAAATTCTTGTGGAAAAGTATAAAGTGAACATTTTCTTACATTTATGTGATTTTGCTATGATTTTTTCCAACCCTATCCCATCTATGTCAGAAATGTTTGACCTACCATCCCCTTTTTAATACTAGATTCTTAACCAATTTATATGGACAATATTAAATTTTGACTAATCTGGCAATTTTAGAGGTTTTTTTGCGAGAATTAACTTTTGTATGTCTTGTATGTTTTTTCATTTGCTGGACTCGTGTATGTTTTACAAAAATTACTTCTTGGGTTTTTTATACATCATAAACTAAAATATATGTCAAATGTTGTTAAAAATTTTTGCATCAACTAATTTTGCTGATGGTGAAGTTTTAGTAATTTTAGTGAAAGAAAAATTAGTATTTTTAAATAGCGAAAACGTTATTGTGGACAAAAAAAGAAAAACTTTGTGGTAGAAATTTTTGTGGATGGTGGATTTTAATTTGTGAATTAAGGCTTAAAGTAGATGTAACTAACAGCTAACATAATAATAATAATATAACACCATTATTTTTTCCCTGTCCCTGCACTGGCCAGGCTAACTACAGCTAACTGGCTTGTCAGCTAGTTAGCTAGCTAGCTACACTTGCTTACTTTTGAAATATAGTGGTAGTAACTATTGGGCACAATGCTATTTAAAGATAACAATAAAAACTAGCAATATTGTGCCAACAATAACATTTCTTTCTTGTTTGACACGTTTGACTCTTGACTTTTAGCTAGGGTAACCATATGACGGATAGCAACAGTTTTTTGTCATTAATAATCATTAATTTTGCGTATTTTGGATACAATACAGACCATAAACCATTGAAGAATTCCCTTCTTTGATTTCAATGTTATGATGGTAAAGTCACAAGTTAAATATTCTGCTAATGTTGTTGTTTTCTTCTTATTGCGCTACCATTATAAAAATTTGTCCCTACAAGCGCTTTACTGGTGTCCAGACTGCGCTGTGTGAAATCCGGTAATTCTTGGCAAACAAATTTTGATTTTGACAAAACAAATTTTGGTTTTGACAAAACAGTTTTTCTTAAAAATGTCACGTGATAATAATAATAAAAATCGGCATGCGTTGTGACACGCGTGGATTTAAAATGATGTAGACCTGACTGCTATGTGATGATGTATATATGTTTTTACCAACCCAGTTTGATATTTTAAACATAATTACATGAGTATTAATATTTAGTTATCCTGATTATCATTTATACCAGAAATTGTTTCTCAGCATCTAACTTATGATGTCATAATTCTACATAATCAGATCAAGGAGGTTTTATCAGATAAACGTCCTAGGCTCATATCTTGGAAACTATAAAAATCTAAAGGACTGTACAATAATACAACGACAAATGCTTCTCGTGTTTATCGTTGTCTTCTCGCCTTATTCGTCGATTCTTGCTAACATAATCAAAAGGAAAAGCTTTGTCACTGGTCTTTGAACTATAGAACCTCTCTTCTCCACTTCACTGACGCCCCCTTACTGCACCATCCTTAATAGTTATCAGCTCAACCAGTACTCCCAACTTCCACAATGACCTCTGTATCGACTCCTGATGAATTGGCACAACATCTCCAACCTCTGGACTTAACTTCACCGCCTCTCCATCTATCCGGTGACACTCCCTCAACTCTGCAACGTACTCTTTTCTCCAGCCGCTCCAAAAGTGACTCATTAGCTTCTCAATGTCCTTACAAACATATTCAATGTTTAATCCCTCTAATATCTCTGACTGTGTAAATCTGGAAACTTACAATCTTCGTCCGTATAGCAAATAATTCGGTATCAAGCTTGTCTCCAAAGTGTTTGGATACATATACGTTAGTGGACGATCTTCGTATGTGAGCTTAGCATTTCTTAATTCCTTCTTGAGAATAAACTTAACAGAACGAATCACTCTAGCACACCATGCCATGGGGCTATTGGTAAGTTGAAATACCATTAGATGCGTCGGTCACTAATGAATCTTTGAGTCTTGATGTCAGCAACAAAATTTGTCCGATTATCCGATATTACGTTATCAGGGCAACCTCTACGCGAGACAAATCTAGAAAATTTTCGTAAACATGAATCAGCTAAATAATCCGGTACAAGATCCAAAAAAACTCCTCTGCTAGCAGTACAAGTGTAAATTGTGCCCCAAACTTTGTGAATTTTATTGACCCTTGAGAATATTTTCATTACATATAAAGTAAATAAGTACATACAAATACTCTGAAATCGTTCAGTCGCAAGGATGTCAACTGCGACGTCGGTGGGTAAATATACGATTTACCTTGTAATTTTCGACATACAACACAAGGATGTATCAACTTTCTAACAAAACTTCGTCTTCTGTAGATCCAAAAACGCTGTCGTATTTCCAGGAGTGTCTTTTTCACGCCACTATGCTTCAAATGGCTGTGGGCATTTAACACAATCAAATTTTATAATCGGTGAATACTTGCTAGCAAAATTGGTGCCAAAGTATGATATGGTAATGGTGCGTTGCTCAATCTACCCTTCCATCGAATAATCCCAGACGCATCTATTAACATGTTAAGTTGTCTCTGGATTAGTTTATATTATTGAGTCAAGCGTTCTGATTTTTTTTTATCCGATGTTCTTCGGCAGCATTTATTTCCGGCTTGAAAGAGTGCGAGTTAAGCCGGATCTCCTTTTAGCGACTTTTAGCGCGCGATTGCTTTTGGCGGTCGATTGAAAAACGAAACAAAAACAATTTTAACTTTATTGTATTTGTGAAAAAATAGAAAAGTGGAGAGAAACGAAAAATAAAAAAAGGATTTTGGGTAAGAAAATGTTACACGCAAAAAGAAAGCAGTAAACGAGGACTTGCCGCATGAAAATATTGTACTTGCTGAAAAGATACAAAACATTTTGGTTTTGATTGGCTATATCCAATGACGTAATTGTTCGCCGGCGATTGAAAAATATAGTGGAAAAGGTTTCTACTTTTTCAGCGATCACGGCGACCAAAGAATATTATGCAATAATGGCATTGCGGATGCTCAGAACTAAGCGCGTCAGCTCAGACATGGGGATCCGGCTTTAGATTGATCGTAGCATTGTTTACTCTGTTTTTCAGGTTTTTGACAAAACGAAACACCCATGACGTAATTCTATACAACTCTTGCAGATCACTTTATTCTCAATACATTTTCAATCGAGCGTTGATCATTTTCAAATAACCAATGGAAATCTTCTTTGCACAATCCAATTCAACTTGTTGCAAGCGCGTGAGCTTGTTTTAAAAAGAAGATGTGGAAGTGTCCAACGAGAATGGAAATTTTTGCCTCTCTGAGCACCGAACGTACGGTGGCTCATATCTGCCATATTTTTAAAACAGCTGACTTAGGATTTTAGTGCGCACTAATACATTTTCCTGTGCGCACTACTGACTTTGCTACTGCGCGCTAGAAGACAGTAATACTGCGCACTAAAAAATGATCTAGTGCGCACTAGAGTTTGTAGAACAATAGAAAATATAAATTTAGTGCGCACTAACACCATTTTAGTGCGCACTAGTTAAGGTTATTGTAAAGGAAAAAACTCACTTGGTGAGTAGTCTCAGAAAAACCCTTATAATTTATCAATACTTTTATATTTTTTCTTATTTTTGTTTTGTTTCTGAATGCTTGATGAAAGACTTATTTGATGGTGTTATTTTCGTGAGATGTTAATTTTCCAAAAAGAAAATATAATGAAATAAAGACACACCATTTTTTTTATATCGTACGTTTTAAAGTTGCTTCTTTTTCCGAACGCGTGGTCGCAGACTTCTCGTTTTTGCACCATTACATTCAGCATAAATTAAATTCAAAAAGGTTCCCGTTTTTTTTTTTCTAATAACGTCGTTATGAAATTATTTGTAATTATAAATAATCATTAAAAAAAATGCATATTTTTTTCTTTCTGTCGTCATAATTCGCTAATCAGTAATTTATACAAAAAAAATCCGGGAACCTTTTGTGCATAATTTATTCAGCTTTCCATTACCGAAAATTTCAATGAGCCAATAGGAAGCTTTCGGAAAAAGAGACCACAAACGTAAAAGCATTTATGCGAAAATTGGTATCCGGAGAATTGCCCCCCGGAGAATTGCCCCCCGGTGAATTGCCCCCCAGTAAATTGCCCCCTGGAAGTTTGCCCCCCGGAGAACTACCCCTCGGAGAATTAACCCCCGGAGAATTGCCCCCCCCAAAAAAAAAAAAAAAAATTGACATCTGATCTTCAATTTTTTTTTAAAATTTTTGTACACGCCCTAACAGCTGTTTAAGTGACGATATTGCCTATTATGCAAATAGGAGATGTGGCTATTGTTCGTGTTTTCGATACTTCAACATCTTGGAGGACATCCTGCTCCACCTCGACGAAGACGATATTTTTGACAATAACACCAGAATTTTGCATATCGTATAAATGACTACACCCCCAATCGTCGTATCATGGAATACCTACGCAGTATTGCCCATAACTTGGCTTTGTAATACTTTGTACATTGTATTTAGTTTAGCATTTATACTAATTTTTAAATACGTTTGTTACACATTTACTTTGTATCGTTTTTAAGCGAATTTGTCTCTTTTATTGCTATAAAAAATGTGTTATTTCGTTTGAATAATGATTGCCCTATTCTTCTTAGCTTTATCATTTGTAGCATTGTGAAAAAACTGTGTTTTAAAAAGAAAATACATATATATATCTTTATAGAAAAAAGTACACTTTTTTTTATTAAAATATTTTTATAGCAGCAAAAGGCTGGGAATGGCTAAAAAAATATAAGAACAAAATAAGAACAATTCCAGGCTGAACACAACAAAAATTATTTTCCTGATTCTTTTAAAAAAAGTACAAGTCATTTTATTGGGGGGCAATTCACCGGGGGGCAACTCTCCGGGGGGCAATTCACCTAGTACCCGAAAATTTACTAACGAGATATTTGTTTTTAAAGATTTTCGTAGGTGTTATGAAAATGTGTGAACTGAGTATGCAGGAGACAGCTCATATTCATACTCCTTAACTTTGATTTTTTTAATGATTTTTTACACGACAACATTTATATATATATATATCGATGGTGAAAGTAAACTATCTAAAAAATATTATTATGCATATTTTTATACGGGAGTTCCATACAATGCATAATGTTTACAAAAAATATGCTAAACTCATTTTGCACATATTTCCTCGAAGGCGCGAAGGATATAACACCTCTGAAAAGGCTTTTTCTAGAAAAAAGGGATGTTTCAAATATTTTCATGGAATATAAAATTTGTCATTCGAAAGAGAATTTTTTTTCTATACGTCATGAATTTTTTGCAAAAAACCTCAAAAAAAAATTTGTTTCCTTTACAGTAACCTTAAGTTGTTACTGCGCACTAGACTCCACGCTAGTGCGCACTTGTTTTTATCCCAGTGCGCACTAAGGATACAGCCTAGTGCGCACTAGAAATATTGCTAGTGAGCACTGGAAATATTGCTAGTGCGCACTAGACATTCTGCTAGTGCGCAGTAGAAATATTGTTAGTGCACACTAGACTGCACCTTTAGTGCGCACTAACATTATGACTAGTGCGCACTGGCAATATGCTTACTGCGCACTAAAATCATGTTTAGTGCGCACCAATTATATGTTCAGTGTGCACTAAAAATCGTTTAGTGCGCACTAGGGTAAGACTAGTGGGCACTAAATTGCGTTATCGTAAAGTATGGTGTTTATACATTTTCCCTTTGTTTTCCTAGTTCTCTTCGAAGTCATAATGGTAGATCTAGCTATAGGTTTATTTAGTTCAGGTAAAGATCGACTGTTCGTTTATTTCATCTAGAATTTACGGTGGCTCATATCTGCCACATTTTTATAGCAGTTGACTTAGGATTTTAGTGCGCACTAAAACATTTTCTAGTGCGCACTAATCAATTGTCTAGTGCGCACTATTCAATTGTCTAGTGTGCACTAGTAACTTCATTGCTGCTCACTAGAAAGTGTTTTAGTGCGCACTAAAATCCTAAGTGAATTGCTATAAAAATGTGGCAGATATGAGCCACCGTACGAACGGGAGTACTCGTGTGTTCGATTCCCATTTTGGTAACTATTTTTACTTTTTTTCCCTTTCTTTGCTGTTCTAAATTTTATTTTTTTTTAAAAAAGTTAAGTGTTTAATAGCATTATTTAACTGGTCAAGTCAAGAGTGAATGTAGGCGAGATGTAGGCGATATTAATTTAAGTTTTGTTGAAAACTCCAGACGCAGTGACGCGACTATCACCCTCATAGAGTAAAAATGGCTTACTATCTTCTTTTGTTCTCGCTCGTCATCTTGTGTTACCACGTTTAAACAAAATTCTCGTGCTTCCAATTCTTTCTTTAATAGTTTCAGCAACGTATCCATATCCCACTTTTCTTTCATTCGTCTACTGAAAAATAATCGAACTTGATGCGGTAAACGTTCCTATAATATTATAGGAGCCAACAAAGCGCCATAATTAACACTGTCTATTCCCAAACTGTTCAAGCTTCTAAATGTGACTTAATGCTATCAAGTACACATCTGAGTCTTTTAATATCCTGTTCTGAAGTTATCGGTTTAAATTTTGAAAGATTGTTCGTTTGCGGATTTCCAAATCTATCTTTCAACAGTTCAAGCGCTTTTTTGTAGTTGTCGTTTGTCAAGCTAAATCCTTATATCCTTAAATCGGCTTATTCATCGACAAAACTTTTTAAATATGTAAACTTTTTTTTTTATTTCCCAATCTTCTGCGCAAGCAGAGTATGAGAGCGAAGCTCGATAACCCAAAATCCTCAGAAGTTCATTTCCCAAATCAAATGAAGGCGACGGACGTGTGCGATTTGTGTTGTTTGCGATTTGTGAACTTCAGCTATGCTAATCCGTTTTCATTCTTTTTATATAGCTAGCTATATTTTATTATTTTTTCCATAAGTAGTAAAGAATTCAGCCATGCAACAAAAGCAGCTGGAAGCAATCACAGCCCTGGGAGAGAAAATTTCTACTTCATTGAACAGCCTCCGAGCAGATGTTCTGCTGAACAATGATAAAAATTTCCATGTGGACCACAGTGGAGAAAATTCACCTGGTCCAAGTCATGGTGCCATATCTGTAGATCACCCCAGGTCTAGGGGAAGAAAAAGATCCAGGTCTTCATCAGCAGACAGTTCTAACTGCAGTAACATAGAATCTAGCTCTTCTACTAAGAGGCCTAGTAAAAAAGATGATGAAGCCGTTAGTACATCAGCATCCAACCAATTGTATGATGGATTAATAAATGAAATACTGAGGCAAGAGGAAAACCAGGTGGAGGATCCAGACCAAGAAGTCTGGTCTGACCTTATCCAGGAATACAACGATAAAGATTCCTTTGGCACTGAAGTGGCTCCACCTCTAGCTTCTATGGCTAAACTCATGTGATTTAAAAAGCTTACCAATGAGAAATTAAATGGCAGACTGGAAAAGGTCCAAATTCCCACCAATTGCCTTTTTTGTCTGTAAAGAGCCGTAATAAACCTATATGGTCCAAGGCAGACAGCAAGAGATCAAATGATCTGGTATTGCAGAAACTGCAAACCACCATTTCAAAAACCCAAGTGCATATCTTACAATTGACAGACCAGAATATTAAGGCAATAAAGCAAGAAAACTTGCCCTTTGTATGCCTCACCTAAATGGATTGGCAAAGGATGTGTCTGAAGAAGACTTGTTTCTGTTTGGAAATAATGACAAAAAGAATTCAATCATTGGACGATGTGGAGAAAACTAGTAAAGTGCTCTCCCGACCACCGTCTACACCATACTCGAAAATTAACTTCAAAAAGTACAAACAGTCATCCTTCAGCTATTCCTCCTGTACAAAGTCTAACCAGTAAAAAAAGAGAAAGACCTTCTCAAAAGATTGCCACTCTCTGAGAAGGTCCACCCTAACCCTGAAGTACAAACGGTACAAAGGAAGAAAAACAATGGTAGGTAATGACCTTTTTTTGCTGAGGTGTAGGGGCGGATTCCGCCCCCCCCCCCCCCTTTCGGTTTTTTTAAAAAAATCTTTTTTGCTATGCTGAATGATTATGATACTTACTGAGTTTTTATATTTATCTATTAGGCACCTGTATGCCAAATATTTAGGTCCCATAACCTCTCAGAACTTTAGATATTGGCTATTACTCGAAACTACCCTTAAAATCTCTGTGAAATCCTTATAATCGGGAAAATATAATAACTTTCGATGGATTACCCTTATGACTTGAAGCTTACAAGACAACTTTATTTTGTCGAGGGGAATCTTTCTGAGAATTTTGCTCACGTGATTAATCCGATTACCCGATTTTTACGGATTTTACCCAAAAATCGGCAAAAAAACGGATTTTCGGGCAATTTTTGGCCTTTATGACCTTTATTTGCCTGTCAGAAACATTAAACAGAATATAAAAATTCGCGCTAGAACGAAAGTAATTGAATTTTAAGCAGATAGTGGTATATTAGAGAAGTTTCAAGCTTCCATGATGTCACAGAAAAAGTGCTGTCATAAGCAAAAATTTATTGCTGCCATTTTGTTTCTTTTATGACGTACTATAATTGTGCCAAGTTTGATTCAATTTGGACAAGCTTGTCTAAAGTTATGGAGGGGGGAGGGGCGGACTTCCGGTCATATTATGTTCGAATACCTCGGACCGAATAGGGTTAAGGAGATTAAACATCAAGCTGGCTTGTCTCCTTACTATTTTAGCAGGTCAAAGAGGTCACAGTGTCCATAACATATCTGTTTCGTATATAGATTTGACAGACGATGTGATGTTATGTCACTTACCTGGCTTGCTTTAAACAACACGCCATAGAAAGACTGATATGACCTTAATGTACAGGGTGTTCACTTCTGTCCCAGATTTCTGCCCACTCCAATGTACCAAAACATACCTGTTGAAAAGAGACCAGTTGCTATCTGAGGAAATTGTTCCGCTTTTAGTATTGGATAAAAGTAAACGGTAGCCGGTTGCCTGCACTGCAATGCTTGCACTGAACCCTTGGTTTACAGATGAGTTGAAGTCATTTTTTTTCACATCTCTACCCTAGCTAGCCACAAGTATTTGTATACCGAAAGCAGTGGATAATAAACCATTGGGGAGATAAATTAGCCCTTATCTTTGTATCTCTATATCGTTTTCTGGCACAGGCGTCAGTGAAAAGCATTGGATATGCAGGGAAGGCATTGCGTTTTACTGTTGTTACTATTATTCCAAGTTAGGAAAACTCAGCAAATTTTTACAGGCCTACATTTAACAAACGAGAGAAACCCCAGGCGCCTAACGAATAGTATCATAGATAAAAACTTGATTCGCTAATTGCCAATCCTAAAAATTTGTTTTCAGACCTAAATTTAATAAAACGAGAGAAAACTAAGTCTTGATTGTGTCATTGATAAATCCCTATTTTGGATTTTGTCAATATAACTATGCTGTTTTCACGCGTACTGACTCGGTTACTTTGCTTTCTAAAATTGACGGAATTATCTTTCGCACGTAAGGACTGCTTCTTTATTCACGAAGTTCGGTATAAATTTGTTTATCAAGGCCTAATTCACGAAAATGGACTGTCTTATGCGTATATACTGCCTCACGTGTACGGATGGCATCTTTGTGCAACTGTCTGATTATAGAGTTCTCTACGCGGTGACGCTAATACTCAACGGTTTTAGCAAACTCGCCCAATCCCAGAAACATCCGCCATGGCAATCAATTTATGTAATTTATGTTATGTAAATGAATTAAAATGTTTTTCTGTTACAGCAGCTATTTTATAATCACCCAGATTTCTTTAGAAGGTTTCATGATAATAGCTCAGTTTCAGAGGACTAGCATGGGAGCCAGTGAATAATTACCTTAAGGGAATTAATTTTCGCGGGAACTTAATTTCGCGGGTTTTTTTTTTAAGAAATTTCGCGGAAAAAAAGGGAATTTAATTTCGCGGATCAACATGATGTGGAAATTTCGCGGGAATTTAATTTCGCGGATAAAGTGTATCCAAAAATTTTGCGGGAATTTAATTTCGCGGATCCAAATTTCGTAAAATTTTAAAAGTAAGAAATACGAATTTTAGTAACTCTTAATATATCTTTTCTTTAACTATCCGCCATATCATCCTCTAAAATAGAAAATATATTCCCAACGTCATCCTCATAATCAGAATCAGGGTAGGTTTATTTACTGAATTTTACGGTATCTAAAATTAAAAAAATTAAAATAAAAATTAAAGAAAAAAAGGGAATTTAATTTCGCGGATGAACGTGTTTTCGAAATTTCGCGGGAATTTAATTTCGCGGATGAGGCACATTTGGATTTTTTCGCGGGAATTAAATTTCACGGTTTTGACCAAAAACCCGCCAAATCCGCGAAATTTAATTCCCGCGAAAATTAATTCCCTTAAGGTACACAGCTCAGTTTAGTTTGATTTTGAGGAAAGATAGGGGGTAGAGTGTCAGACAAAATCCTGATAGGGGCCATCCATAAAGAACGTCCACATAATTTTGGCCCTCTCCCCTTTGGTCCATGTGATATTTATTCTGTTGGAGTTTTGACCGTTTGTTTTAACATCCATGTCACAAAAGAGACAGCCACCAGAAAACCCACCCACAATCTGACAATTGGCTTTTTCTCATGAAAAGTTGAGTATGATGTCACCCCTAACCCAAAAACCTCACAGCTAAGGAATGATACACAAATTAAAAGAAACATTATTAAATCATAATTGACTTTGAATGGAGATGAATCCTGTACTGGTGTAGCAGACAGCTATCTGGCTTAGCGTTAAAGTAACACCGATAGCTTATAGTATTTTCAATAAGAAGTTGAAATATGGAATGGCAAAAGTAGGATATTACCAGTATATTCTACCTTGCCGTTTAAGATAGTGGGTGTAAAGAAATCTGCTACAGTAACCTAGCTAAACAGCTACTTCATCACACTTTCTGGCAGCTCAGTGAGTAGCCCCCTATGGTTTCTTGCAAAACCAACATCCCACCACAGGTCTGTTTTTGGAATAGGGAATATTTTTCCTTGGAACGGAAGGGACAAGCACAAAACAAAACGGAAAATTTTCTGCTGGGTAATTTTCACTTCATGTTATTGCGCACATTTTACTACAGAAAGTACACACACTTTGCGGCAATACTCACGAAAAAAAATAATCTGATTGGCTAACTAATTTTCTACCTATCGTTTCCTTACAGAACGCAAAGAAAAAGTTGAACTCGATTCTACTTTGTCCGGAATTGAATGGAAAGGAAAATTTTCCACTTACGTGGTGTGAACATTTTACATACGCATGCTCAGTACCTTTTCTGTTCCTGTCCGTTCCGTTCGCGCGGAAAATTTTCTTGAAGTGAAACATAACCTTTACGATACAATTAAAAACGTATTGTTGCGTAGTGACTCGGTATGGTTCAGAATAATTTTAGAATAAAAGGCTCAAAAATGATACCTTAAAAGGAACACGGAGGCTTGTTAAGGCTGTTGGATGAAATGGAGTTTGCTTAAATGAACGTGCCAACGTGCCATACGTGCCAACAAAAATTGACGTGCCAACTTGCCATACGTGCCAACGTGTCAAAAAGGGCGACGTGCCAACGTGTCAAAAAGGGCGACGTGCCAACGTGCCATACGTGCCAAAATATTCGACGTGCCAACGTGCCATGATTTTTCGACGTGCCATGATATTTTGACGTGCCATAATTTTTTTCGACGTGCCATTTTTTTTCAGAAAAAATCCTTTTATCAAAATTTCTGTAAACGAGAGTTTGTTTATCTTGGGAAATGTTAGTATGAGAGAATTGCCATGTTAGTAGAATTGTTCTATTTTCTAATAAATTTAACAAAACTGAACCTAAAGATCGAGTAAAAATCGAAAACAAACGTGACAATAACACACGAATTGAGTACTCTAGAAATAGAAATCATCTCCATTTTGATCGAAAATATTATAATAAATATTATATATATAGAATTATCGAAAAAAGATAGTAAATTGTGATTCCTGAAGAAAGATTCCTGAAGAAAGATAAAAATACAAAATACATGCATTCTTTGCCTGGTTCAGAATGATTATAAAATTTGGAGTTAGAAATACAGAACACGAAAAACAGAGTAATTGTATTATGCAACTCGCTTAATTAATAAAACTAGTCGATGGCCCGTGGAAGAATCCACGGGTTCGCCCATCCTTTTTATACCACTTAAGAACGTCTCGCTACTTACGGTACCATTTTGCGTGACAGACAGACGCACACGGGTATTATAATATAGACTAGCCGGGAAACCCGGCGTCAAAACGCCGGGGTGAGTCACAAGTCAAGGTGTGACCCGGAGTTGACCACTCTGTGGAACGCTTAAAAAGAACCGCAAACTGTGCGACACGGTCAGGTGGAGCGCTTTTAGGGTATGTCGTAAATTAAGTGAAGCGCGTACACCATTATAGTCTTACGACTGTAACATATTTTTCAAAAATATTCCCGCAACGATAGCTGAAATAAAAACACAGTTTACAAACCGTTGTTACTCCATCATAGCAAAAACAATCAGTCAATATTATTTTATTTTGCGGAATAAGTTTTTGGTGAAAGTTAAAAAATTTATCCGTGACACTGGGCTAAGCGCTTAGTACAGTTAAACCGTGTTTGCACAGGCGTTTAAGGAATAATACGCCTTAGGAAAAAACTTCTCACAGACTCTGTTTAAAAAAAACATAAAAGGGCTGAGCGGTTAGTCCAGGTAAACATTGTTGCACATCCGTCAGGTGTGATTACCGAGAAAGTTTAAAAATTAATTGTCACATTGGGTTGACCCCTTAGTACAGGTAAACCATGTTGTACATGCACATAGGCGTAACAGCCTTTACCAAAAAAACAGTCTGTTGTTAACACTGGGCTAAGCGCTTAGCACAGTTAAACAAAGTTGAACAGGCCTATAGGCGTAATACCCTTTTTCAGAAAAACTTTATTGCAACTTCGGTTTAAATAAATAAAAACAAAGGGAACAGCCTGTCGTTACCCGTCCAGCTAAAACAATTGCTCAGCCATTTTATTTGCAGAAAAAGTTTTCAGGAAAATAATAAAAGATGTAGCTACCTAGCTAACTGCATTTAGCATAAGAATTATTCCTTAAGAATATTTGTTGTTGTAGCCAAACTGCATTTTTATACTTTCACTTTTTAGCCAAAGATAGGAGCTAGCTAATGGCTACAGCCTCAACATAAAAATAAATGTCGGCTAGGATAAAAAGCTTTTATGCCATACAGAATAGTAATAAGTAAAGCCCTAGCTAGCCTTCAAAATCTTCGTTCCTAGCCAAAAATCCTAAAAATGGTGCGTTTAAGATCTGTACGTGACTAAAAAACGTGACAATATATTTATCTTAACATTTTAGAACATACAAAAAACAAATATCACACAAATAAAAATCTTATAGAAAACAAAAAGGTGAAAAAGACCTAACAACACTGACCACACCATCACTTTAAAAACTAAAATGGCCATCGTGTTTGGTCCTCATGTTTCTTCGTTGGCATGACCAGCCCGCGAGAGTCTTGGATTGGTTTTTCAAAGAATCAGGCGTTTTGATTGGTATACTACGTGCGAGCGGTCAAAACAAATCCAGCAAAACTGTCAGTAAAATTGTCCTATTTGTTTTCTGTCGCTCCTGAGCGGAATTCGGCGATTGAGGTCACGGGGGTAATTATTTATTAAAAATAGCGTATTAAAATAATGCATTCATTTTAATCACTTTTATAACTTATTATTTAATTAAAATTAATCAATTAAAGTAATTAAATTATTTAAAAAAATAAATTAATTTCTGGAATTTATTTTAATCAATAATAAGATTTCCGATTAAACTACCCCCTGTTTTCTAAAAACTCGCGGAAAGATCAAAGGAATATCGGTAACCCTTTTGAACAGACAAAATACGGCTATTATTATAGAGACCTAGTCGTTAGCCCATGGAAAAATCCACGGGTTCGTCCGTCCTTTAAATTTACCCGTCGCAACAAAGTGGGTAAAAATATATCGCATTTGACAT
>JASGCC010002220.1:0-29708 GCA_030067915.1 Hydractinia echinata | reverse complement strand
GCTCTTTATTTAAATATTTAAGTCAATAAGTCATTTTTTACAGTGGGACCAATCCAAGCCGTTAGCGCGCGCTGAAGAAATAGAGACAGTTTCTAAAAACTACATTTCATTGACTTTCTAACGGTATCAGTCCGTTTGAGTTACAACGTTGTGTCACATATTCGTACCAACATGTATTTAGCGATATTTTTCCGATATTACTAGGTTGCATCGCTTTTAAAAGTGAAACGATTGACCGTGGGATCTAATTGAACTGATTTTGGACTTTGACCTTATAAATGTGATAAATGAGACAATGGACTCCAAGAATTAACATTCTTCTTCTTTGGTATGACTGCTGGAACTCCGCAGTTACACTGGACGCTCTGTTAGCTCTTTATTTAAATATTTAGTTCGATAAGTCATTTTTTACAGTGGGACCAATCCAAGCCGTTAGCGCGCGCTGAAGAAATAGAGACAGTTTCAAAACTACATTTCATTGACTTTCTAACGGTATCAGTCCGTTTGAGTTACAACGGTTGCGTCACATATTCGTACCAACATGTATTTAGCGATATTTTTCCGATATTACTAGGTTGCATCGCTTTTAAAAGTGAAACGATTGACCGTGGGACTAATTGAACTGATTTTGGACTTTGACCTTATAAATGTGATAAATGAGACAATTGGACTCCAAGAATTAACATTCTTCTTCTTTGGTATGAATGCTGGAACTCCGCAGTTACACTGGACGCTCTGTTAGCTCTTTATTTAAATATTTAGTTCATAAGTCATTTTTTACAGTGGGACCAATCCAAGCCGTTAGCGCGCGCTGAAGAAATAGAGACAGTTTCAAAACTACATTCATTGACTTTCTAACGGTATCAGTCCGTTTGAGTTACAACGGTTGCGTCACATATTCGTACCAACATGTATTTCGATATTTTTCCGATATTACTAGGTTGCATCGCTTTTAAAAGTGAAACGATTGACCGTGGGACCTAATTGAACTGATTTTGGACTTTGACCTTATAAATGTGATAAATGAGACAATTGGACTCCAAGAATTAACATTCTTCTTACTTTGGCATGACTGAACTCCGCAGTTACACTGGACGCTCTGTTAGCTCTTTATTTAAATATTTAGTCAATAAGTCATTTTTTACAGTGGGACCAATCCAAGCCGTTAGCGCGCGCTGAAGAAATAGAGACAGTTTCAAAAACTACATTTCATTGACTTTCTAACGGTATCAGTCCGTTTGAGTTACAACGGTTTGCGTCACATATTCGTACCAACATGTATTTAGCGATATTTTCCGATATTACTAGGTTGCATCGCTTTTAAAAGTGAAACGATTGACCGTGGGACTAATTGAACTGATTTTGGACTTTGACCTTATAAATGTGATAAATGAGACAATTGGACTCCAAGAATTAACATTCTTCTCTTTGGTATGAATGCTGGAACTCCGCAGTTACACTGGACGCTCTGTTAGCTCTTTATTTAAATATTTAGTCATAAGTCATTTTTTACAGTGGGACCAATCCAAGCCGTTAGCGCGCGCTGAAGAAATAGAGACAGTTTCAAAAACTACATTTCATTGACTTTCTAACGGTATCAGTCCGTTTGAGTTACAACGGTTGCGTCACATATTCGTACCAACATGTATTTAGCGATATTTTCCGATATTACTAGGTTGCATCGCTTTTAAAAGTGAAACGATTGACCGTGGGACCTAATTGAACTGATTTTGGACTTTGACCTTATAAATGTGATAAATGAGACAATTGGACTCCAAGAATTAACATTCTTCTCTTTGGTATGAATGCTGGAACTCCGCAGTTACACTGGACGCTCTGTTAGCTCTTTATTTAAATATTTAGTTCGATAAGTCATTTTTTACAGTGGGACCAATCCAAGCCGTTAGCGCGCGCTGAAGAAATAGAGACAGTTTCAAAAACTACATTCATTGACTTTCTAACGGTATCAGTCCGTTTGAGTTACAACGGTTGCGTCACATATTCGTACCAACATGTATTTAGCGATATTTTCCGATATTACTAGGTTGCATCGCTTTTAAAAGTGAAACGATTGACCGTGGGACCTAATTGAACTGATTTTGGACTTTGACCTTATAAATGTGATAAATGAGACAATTGGACTCCAAGAATTAACATTCTTCTTACTTTGGTATGAATGCTGGAACTCCGCAGTTACACTGGACGCTCTGTTAGCTCTTTATTTAAATATTTAGTTCGATAAGTCATTTTTTACAGTGGGACCAATCCAAGCCGTTAGCGCGCGCTGAAGAAATAGAGACAGTTTCAAAACTACATTCATTGACTTAACAGTACTTTACTTGTATCAGTATCAGTCCGTTTGAGTTACAACGGTTGCGTCACATATTCGTACCAACATGTATTTAGCGATATTTTCCGATATTACTAGGTTGCATTGCTTTTAAAAGTGAAACGATTGACCGTGGGACCTAATTGAACTGATTTTGGACTTTGACCTTATAAATGTGATAAATGAGACAATTGGACTCCAAGAATTAACATTCTTCTTACTTTGGTATGAATGCTGGAACTCCGCAGTTACACTGGACGCTCTGTTAGCTCTTTATTTAAATATTTAGTCAATAAGTCATTTTTTACAGTGGGACCAATCCAAGCCGTTAGCGCGCGCTGAAGAAATAGAGACAGTTTCAAAAACTACATTTCATTGACTTTCTAACGGTATCAGTCCGTTTGAGTTACAACGTTGCGTCACATATTCGTACCAACATGTATTTAGCGATATTTTCCGATATTACTAGGTTGCATCGCTTTTAAAAGTGAAACGATTGACCGTGGGACCTAATTGAACTGATTTTGGACTTTGACCTTATAAATGTGATAAATGAGACAATTGGACTCCAAGAATTAACATTCTTCTTACTTTGGTATGAATGCTGGAACTCCGCAGTTACACTGGACGCTCTGTTAGCTCTTTATTTAAATATTTAGATCAATAAGTCATTTTTTACAGTGGGACCAATCCAAGCCGTTAGCGCGCGCTGAAGAAATAGAGACAGTTTCAAAAACTACATTTCATTGACTTTCTAACGGTATCAGTCCGTTTGAGTTACAACGGTTGCGTCACATATTCGTACCAACATGTATTTAGCGATATTTTCCGATATTACTAGGTTGCATCGCTTTTAAAAGTGAAACGATTGACCGTGGGACCTAATTGAACTGATTTTGGACTTTGACCTTATAAATGTGATAAATGAGACAATTGGACTCCAAGAATTAACATTCTTCTTACTTTGGTATGAATGCTGGAACTCCGCAGTTACACTGGACGCTCTGTTAGCTCTTTATTTAAATATTTAGTCATAAGTCATTTTTTACAGTGGGACCAATCCAAGCCGTTAGCGCGCGCTGAAGAAATAGAGACAGTTTCAAAACTACATCATTGACTTAATATCAGTCTTTGAGTTACAACGTTGTCATATTCGTAAGTATCAGTCCGTTTGAGTTACAACGTTGCGTCACATATTCGTACCAACATGTATTTAGCGATATTTTCCGATATTACTAGGTTGCATCTTTTAAAAGTGAAACGATTGACCGTGGGACCTAATTGAACTGATTTTGGACTTTGACCTTATAAATGTGATAAATGAGACAATTGGACTCCAAGAATTAACATTCTTCTTACTTTGGTATGAATGCTGGAACTCCGCAGTTACACTGGACGCTCTGTTAGCTCTTTATTTAAATATTTAGTCAATAAGTCATTTTTTACAGTGGGACCAATCCAAGCCGTTAGCGCGCTGAAGAAATAGAGACAGTTTCAAAACTACATTTCATTGACTTTCTAACGGTATCAGTCCGTTTGAGTTACAACGGTTGCGTCACATATTCGTACCAACATGTATTTAGCGATATTTTTCCGATATTACTAGGTTGCATCGCTTTTAAAAGTGAAACGATTGACCGTGGGACCTAATTGAACTGATTTTGGACTTTGACCTTATAAATGTGATAAATGAGACAATTGGACTCCAAGAATTAACATTCTTCTTACTTTGGTATGAATGCTGGAACTCCGCAGTTACACTGGACGCTCTGTTAGCTCTTTATTTAAATATTTAGTTCATAAGTCATTTTTTACAGTGGGACCAATCCAAGCCGTTAGCGCGCGCTGAAGAAATAGAGACAGTTTCAAAAACTACATTTCATTGACTTTCTAACGGTATCAGTCCGTTTGAGTTACAACGGTTTGTCACATATTCGTACCAACATGTATTTAGCGATATTTTTTCCGATATTACTAGGTTGCATCGCTTTTAAAAGTGAAACGATTGACCGTGGGACCTAATTGAACTGATTTTGGACTTTGACCTTATAAATGTGATAAATGAGACAATTGGACTCCAAGAATTAACATTCTTCTTACTTTGGTATGAATGCTGGAACTCCGCAGTTACACTGGACGCTCTGTTAGCTCTTTATTTAAATATTTAGTCAATAAGTCATTTTTTACAGTGGGACCAATCCAAGCCGTTAGCGCCGCTGAAGAAATAGAGACAGTTTCAAAACTACATTTCATTGACTTTCTAACGGTATCAGTCCGTTTGAGTTACAACGGTTGCGTCACATATTCGTACCAACATGTATTTAGCGATATTTTCCGATATTACTAGGTTGCATTGCTTTTAAAAGTGAAACGATTGACCGTGGGACCTAATTGAACTGATTTTGGACTTTGACCTTATAAATGTGATAAATGAGACAATTGGACTCCAAGAATTAACATTCTTCTTACTTTGGCATGAATGCTGGAACTCCGCAGTTACACTGGACGCTCTGTTAGCTCTTTATTTAAATATTTAATCAATAAGTCATTTTTTACAGTGGGACCAATCCAAGCCGTTAGCGCCGCTGAAGAAATAGAGACAGTTTCAAAACTACATTTCATTGACTTTCTAACGGTATCAGTCCGTTTGAGTTACAACGGTTGCGTCACATATTCGTACCAACATGTATTTAGCGATATTTTCCGATATTACTAGGTTGCATCGCTTTTAAAAGTGAAACGATTGACCGTGGGACTAATTGAACTGATTTTGGACTTTGACCTTATAAATGTGATAAATGAGACAATGGACTCCAAGAATTAACATTCTTCTCTTTGGTATGACTGCTGGAACTCCGCAGTTACACTGGACGCTCTGTTAGCTCTTTATTTAAATATTTAGTTCGATAAGTCATTTTTTACAGTGGGACCAATCCAAGCCGTTAGCGCGCGCTGAAGAAATAGAGACAGTTTCAAAACTACATTTCATTGACTTTCTAACGGTATCAGTCCGTTTGAGTTACAACGGTTGCGTCACATATTCGTACCAACATGTATTTAGCGATATTTTCCGATATTACTAGGTTGCATTGCTTTTAAAAGTGAAACGATTGACCGTGGGACCTAATTGAACTGATTTTGGACTTTGACCTTATAAATGTGATAAATGAGACAATTGGACTCCAAGAATTAACATTCTTCTTACTTTGGCATGAATGCTGGAACTCCGCAGTTACACTGGACGCTCTGTTAGCTCTTTATTTAAATATTTAGTCATAAGTCATTTTTTACAGTGGGACCAATCCAAGCCGTTAGCGCGCGCTGAAGAAATAGAGACAGTTTCAAAACTACATTTCATTGACTTTCTAACGGTATCAGTCCGTTTGAGTTACAACGTTGTGTCACATATTCGTACCAACATGTATTTAGCGATATTTTCCGATATTACTAGGTTGCATTGCTTTTAAAAGTGAAACGATTGACCGTGGGACTAATTGAACTGATTTTGGACTTTGACCTTATAAATGTGATAAATGAGACAATTGGACTCCAAGAATTAACATTCTTCTTCTTTGGTATGAATGCTGGAACTCCGCAGTTACACTGGACGCTCTGTTAGCTCTTTATTTAAATATTTAGTTCGATAAGTCATTTTTTACAGTGGGACCAATCCAAGCCGTTAGCGCGCGCTGAAGAAATAGAGACAGTTTCAAAAACTACATTTCATTGACTTTCTAACGGTATCAGTCCGTTTGAGTTACAACGTTGCGTCACATATTCGTACCAACATGTATTTAGCGATATTTTTCCGATATTACTAGGTTGCATCGCTTTTAAAAGTGAAACGATTGACCGTGGGACTAATTGAACTGATTTTGGACTTTGACCTTATAAATGTGATAAATGAGACAATTGGACTCCAAGAATTAACATTCTTCTCTTTGGTATGACTGCTGGAACTCCGCAGTTACACTGGACGCTCTGTTAGCTCTTTATTTAAATATTTAGTTCGATAAGTCATTTTTTACAGTGGGACCAATCCAAGCCGTTAGCGCGCGCTGAAGAAATAGAGACAGTTTCAAAAACTACATTTCATTGACTTTCTAACGGTATCAGTCCGTTTGAGTTACAACGGTTGCGTCACATATTCGTACCAACATGTATTTACGATATTTTTCCGATATTACTAGGTTGCATCGCTTTTAAAAGTGAAACGATTGACCGTGGGACCTAATTGAACTGATTTTGGACTTTGACCTTATAAATGTGATAAATGAGACAATTGGACTCCAAGAATTAACATTCTTCTTACTTTGGCATGAATGCTGGAACTCCGCAGTTACACTGGACGCTCTGTTAGCTCTTTATTTAAATATTTAGAATAATGTCATTTTTTACAGTGGGACCAATCCAAGCCGTTAGCGCGCGCTGAAAAATAGAGACAGTTTCAAAACTACATTTCATTGACTTTCTAACGGTATCAGTCCGTTTGAGTTACAACGTTGCGTCACATATTCGTACCAACATGTATTTAGCGATATTTTTCCGATATTACTAGGTTGCATCGCTTTTAAAAGTGAAACGATTGACCGTGGGACTAATTGAACTGATTTTGGACTTTGACCTTATAAATGTGATAAATGAGACAATTGGACTCCAAGAATTAACATTCTTCTCTTTGGTATGACTGCTGGAACTCCGCAGTTACACTGGACGCTCTGTTAGCTCTTTATTTAAATATTTAGTCAATAAGTCATTTTTTACAGTGGGACCAATCCAAGCCGTTAGCGCGCGCTGAAGAAATAGAGACAGTTTCAAAACTACATTTCATTGACTTTCTAACGGTATCAGTCCGTTTGAGTTACAACGGTTGCGTCACATATTCGTACCAACATGTATTTAGCGATATTTTTCCGATATTACTAGGTTGCATCGCTTTTAAAAGTGAAACGATTGACCGTGGGACCTAATTGAACTGATTTTGGACTTTGACCTTATAAATGTGATAAATGAGACAATTGGACTCCAAGAATTAACATTCTTCTCTTTGGTATGAATGCTGGAACTCCGCAGTTACACTGGACGCTCTGTTAGCTCTTTATTTAAATATTTAGTTCGATAAGTCATTTTTTACAGTGGGACCAATCCAAGCCGTTAGCGCGCGCTGAAGAAATAGAGACAGTTTCAAAACTACATTTCATTGACTTTCTAACGGTATCAGTCCGTTTGAGTTACAACGGTTGCGTCACATATTCGTACCAACATGTATTTAGCGATATTTTTCCGATATTACTAGGTTGCATCGCTTTTAAAAGTGAAACGATTGACCGTGGGACCTAATTGAACTGATTTTGGACTTTGACCTTATAAATGTGATAAATGAGACAATTGGACTCCAAGAATTAACATTCTTCTTACTTTGGTATGAATGCTGGAACTCCGCAGTTACACTGGACGCTCTGTTAGCTCTTTATTTAAATATTTAGTTCGATAAGTCATTTTTTACAGTGGGACCAATCCAAGCCGTTAGCGCGCGCTGAAGAAATAGAGACAGTTTCAAAACTACATTTCATTGACTTCTAACGGTATCAGTCGTTTGAGTTACACGTTGCTCATGTAGTTCATTAGTTACAGTTGCGTCACATATTCGTACCAACATGTATTTAGCGATATTTTCCGATATTACTAGGTTGCATTGCTTTTAAAAGTGAAACGATTGACCGTGGGACCTAATTGAACTGATTTTGGACTTTGACCTTATAAATGTGATAAATGAGACAATTGGACTCCAAGAATTAACATTCTTCTTACTTTGGTATGAATGCTGGAACTCCGCAGTTACACTGGACGCTCTGTTAGCTCTTTATTTAAATATTTAGTCAATAAGTCATTTTTTACAGTGGGACCAATCCAAGCCGTTAGCGCGCGCTGAAGAAATAGAGACAGTTTCAAAAACTACATTTCATTGACTTTCTAACGGTATCAGTCCGTTTGAGTTACAACGTTGCGTCACATATTCGTACCAACATGTATTTAGCGATATTTTTCCGATATTACTAGGTTGCATTGCTTTTAAAAGTGAAACGATTGACCGTGGGACCTAATTGAACTGATTTTGGACTTTGACCTTATAAATGTGATAAATGAGACAATTGGACTCCAAGAATTAACATTCTTCTTACTTTGGTGAATGCTGGAACTCCGCAGTTACACTGGACGCTCTGTTAGCTCTTTATTTAAATATTTAGATCAATAAGTCATTTTTTACAGTGGGACCAATCCAAGCCGTTAGCGCGCGCTGAAGAAATAGAGACAGTTTCAAAAACTACATTTCATTGACTTTCTAACGGTATCAGTCCGTTTGAGTTACAACGGTTTGCGTCACATATTCGTACCAACATGTATTTAGCGATATTTTCCGATATTACTAGGTTGCATCGCTTTTAAAAGTGAAACGATTGACCGTGGGACTAATTGAACTGATTTTGGACTTTGACCTTATAAATGTGATAAATGAGACAATTGGACTCCAAGAATTAACATTCTTCTCTTTGGTATGACTGCTGGAACTCCGCAGTTACACTGGACGCTCTGTTAGCTCTTTATTTAAATATTTAGTTCATAAGTCATTTTTTACAGTGGGACCAATCCAAGCCGTTAGCGCGCGCTGAAGAAATAGAGACAGTTTCAAAAACTACATCATTGACTTATTGACTTTGAGTTCAACGTTGTATCGTAGGTATCAGTCCGTTTGAGTTACAACGGTTGCGTCACATATTCGTACCAACATGTATTTAGCGATATTTTCCGATATTACTAGGTTGCATTGCTTTTAAAAGTGAAACGATTGACCGTGGGACCTAATTGAACTGATTTTGGACTTTGACCTTATAAATGTGATAAATGAGACAATTGGACTCCAAGAATTAACATTCTTCTTACTTTGGCATGAATGCTGGAACTCCGCAGTTACACTGGACGCTCTGTTAGCTCTTTATTTAAATATTTAGTCAATAAGTCATTTTTTACAGTGGGACCAATCCAAGCCGTTAGCGCGCTGAGAAATAGAGACAGTTTCAAAACTACATTTCATTGACTTTCTAACGGTATCAGTCCGTTTGAGTTACAACGGTTGCGTCACATATTCGTACCAACATGTATTTAGCGATATTTTTCCGATATTACTAGGTTGCATCGCTTTTAAAAGTGAAACGATTGACCGTGGGACCTAATTGAACTGATTTTGGACTTTGACCTTATAAATGTGATAAATGAGACAATTGGACTCCAAGAATTAACATTCTTCTTACTTTGGTATGAATGCTGGAACTCCGCAGTTACACTGGACGCTCTGTTAGCTCTTTATTTAAATATTTAGTCAATAAGTCATTTTTTACAGTGGGACCAATCCAAGCCGTTAGCGCGCGCTGAAGAAATAGAGACAGTTTCAAAACTACATTTCATTGACTTTCTAACGGTATCAGTCCGTTTGAGTTACAACGGTTGCGTCACATATTCGTACCAACATGTATTTAGCGATATTTTCCGATATTACTAGGTTGCATTGCTTTTAAAAGTGAAACGATTGACCGTGGGACCTAATTGAACTGATTTTGGACTTTGACCTTATAAATGTGATAAATGAGACAATTGGACTCCAAGAATTAACATTCTTCTTACTTTGGTATGAATGCTGGAACTCCGCAGTTACACTGGACGCTCTGTTAGCTCTTTATTTAAATATTTAGTCATAAGTCATTTTTTACAGTGGGACCAATCCAAGCCGTTAGCGCCGCTGAAGAAATAGAGACAGTTTCAAAAACTACATGTCATTGACTTTCTAACGGTATCAGTCCGTTTGAGTTACAACGGTTGCGTCACATATTCGTACCAACATGTATTTAGCGATATTTTCCGATATTACTAGGTTGCATTGCTTTTAAAAGTGAAACGATTGACCGTGGGACCTAATTGAACTGATTTTGGACTTTGACCTTATAAATGTGATAAATGAGACAATTGGACTCCAAGAATTAACATTCTTCTTACTTTGGCATGAATGCTGGAACTCCGCAGTTACACTGGACGCTCTGTTAGCTCTTTATTTAAATATTTAAATCAATAAGTCATTTTTTACAGTGGGACCAATCCAAGCCGTTAGCGCGCGCTGAAGAAATAGAGACAGTTTCAAAAACTACATTTCATTGACTTTCTAACGGTATCAGTCCGTTTGAGTTACAACGGTTGCGTCACATATTCGTACCAACATGTATTTAGCGATATTTTCCGATATTACTAGGTTGCATTGCTTTTAAAAGTGAAACGATTGACCGTGGGACTAATTGAACTGATTTTGGACTTTACCTTATAAATGTGATAAATGAGACAATTGGACTCCAAGAATTAACATTCTTCTTACTTTGGCATGAATGCTGGAACTCCGCAGTTACACTGGACGCTCTGTTAGCTCTTTATTTAAATATTTAGTCAATAAGTCATTTTTTACAGTGGGACCAATCCAAGCCGTTAGCGCGCGCTGAAGAAATAGAGACAGTTTCAAAAACTACATTTCATTGACTTTCTAACGGTATCAGTCCGTTTGAGTTACAACGGTTGCGTCACATATTCGTACCAACATGTATTTAGCGATATTTTCCGATATTACTAGGTTGCATTGCTTTTAAAAGTGAAACGATTGACCGTGGGACCTAATTGAACTGATTTTGGACTTTGACCTTATAAATGTGATAAATGAGACAATTGGACTCCGAATTAACATTCTTCTTACTTTGGTATGAATGCTGGAACTCCGCAGTTACACTGGACGCTCTGTTAGCTCTTTATTTAAATATTTAGTTCGATAAGTCATTTTTTACAGTGGGACCAATCCAAGCCGTTAGCGCGCTGAGAAATAGAGACAGTTTCAAAACTACATTTCATTGACTTTCTAACGGTATCAGTCCGTTTGAGTTACAACGGTTGCGTCACATATTCGTACCAACATGTATTTAGCGATATTTTCCGATATTACTAGGTTGCATCGCTTTTAAAAGTGAAACGATTGACCGTGGGACCTAATTGAACTGATTTTGGACTTTGACCTTATAAATGTGATAAATGAGACAATTGGACTCCAAGAATTAACATTCTTCTTACTTTGGTATGAATGCTGGAACTCCGCAGTTACACTGGACGCTCTGTTAGCTCTTTATTTAAATATTTAGATCATAAGTCATTTTTTACAGTGGGACCAATCCAAGCCGTTAGCGCGCGCTGAAGAAATAGAGACAGTTTCAAAACTACATTTCATTGACTTTCTAACGGTATCAGTCCGTTTGAGTTACAACGGTTGCGTCACATATTCGTACCAACATGTATTTAGCGATATTTTCCGATATTACTAGGTTGCATCGCTTTTAAAAGTGAAACGATTGACCGTGGGACTAATTGAACTGATTTTGGACTTTGACCTTATAAATGTGATAAATGAGACAATTGGACTCCAAGAATTAACATTCTTCTTACTTTGGCATGAATGCTGGAACTCCGCAGTTACACTGGACGCTCTGTTAGCTCTTTATTTAAATATTTAGTCAATAAGTCATTTTTTACAGTGGGACCAATCCAAGCCGTTAGCGCGCGCTGAAGAAATAGAGACAGTTTCAAAACTACATTTCATTGACTTTCTAACGGTATCAGTCCGTTTGAGTTACAACGTTGCGTCACATATTCGTACCAACATGTATTTAGCGATATTTTTCCGATATTACTAGGTTGCATCGCTTTTAAAAGTGAAACGATTGACCGTGGGACTAATTGAACTGATTTTGGACTTTGACCTTATAAATGTGATAATGAGACAATTGGACTCCAAGAATTAACATTCTTCTCTTTGGTATGAATGCTGGAACTCCGCAGTTACACTGGACGCTCTGTTAGCTCTTTATTTAAATATTTAGTTCGATAAGTCATTTTTTACAGTGGGACCAATCCAAGCCGTTAGCGCGCGCTGAAGAAATAGAGACAGTTTCAAAAACTACATTTCATTGACTTTCTAACGGTATCAGTCCGTTTGAGTTACAACGGTTGCGTCACATATTCGTACCAACATGTATTTAGCGATATTTTCCGATATTACTAGGTTGCATCGCTTTTAAAAGTGAAACGATTGACCGTGGGACTAATTGAACTGATTTTGGACTTTGACCTTATAAATGTGATAAATGAGACAATTGGACTCCAAGAATTAACATTCTTCTTACTTTGGCATGAATGCTGGAACTCCGCAGTTACACTGGACGCTCTGTTAGCTCTTTATTTAAATATTTAATCAATAGTCATTTTTTACAGTGGGACCAATCCAAGCCGTTAGCGCGCGCTGAAGAAATAGAGACAGTTTCAAAACTACATTTCATTGACTTTCTAACGGTATCAGTCCGTTTGAGTTACAACGGTTGCGTCACATATTCGTACCAACATGTATTTAGCGATATTTTCCGATATTACTAGGTTGCATCGCTTTTAAAAGTGAAACGATTGACCGTGGGACTAATTGAACTGATTTTGGACTTTGACCTTATAAATGTGATAAATGAGACAATTGGACTCCAAGAATTAACATTCTTCTTACTTTGGTATGAATGCTGGAACTCCGCAGTTACACTGGACGCTCTGTTAGCTCTTTATTTAAATATTTAGTCAATAAGTCATTTTTTACAGTGGGACCAATCCAAGCCGTTAGCGCGCGCTGAAGAAATAGAGACAATTTCAAAAACTACATTTCATTGACTTTCTAACGGTATCAGTCCGTTTGAGTTACAACGGTTGCGTCACATATTCGTACCAACATGTATTTAGCGATATTTTTCCGATATTACTAGGTTGCATCGCTTTTAAAAGTGAAACGATTGACCGTGGGACTAATTGAACTGATTTTGGACTTTGACCTTATAAATGTGATAATGAGACAATTGGACTCCAAGAATTAACATTCTTCTCTTTGGTATGACTGCTGGAACTCCGCAGTTACACTGGACGCTCTGTTAGCTCTTTATTTAAATATTTAGTTCGATAAGTCATTTTTTACAGTGGGACCAATCCAAGCCGTTAGCGCGCGCTGAAGAAATAGAGACAGTTTCAAAAACTACATTTCATTGACTTTCTAACGGTATCAGTCCGTTTGAGTTACAACGTTTGCGTCACATATTCGTACCAACATGTATTTAGCGATATTTTTCCGATATTACTAGGTTGCATTGCTTTTAAAAGTGAAACGATTGACCGTGGGACCTAATTGAACTGATTTTGGACTTTGACCTTATAAATGTGATAAATGAGACAATTGGACTCCAAGAATTAACATTCTTCTTACTTTGGTATGAATGCTGGAACTCCGCAGTTACACTGGACGCTCTGTTAGCTCTTTATTTAAATATTTAGTTCGATAAGTCATTTTTTACAGTGGGACCAATCCAAGCCGTTAGCGCGCGCTGAAGAAATAGAGACAGTTTCAAAAACTACATTTCATTGACTTTCTAACGGTATCAGTCCGTTTGAGTTACAACGGTTGCGTCACATATTCGTACCAACATGTATTTAGCGATATTTTCCGATATTACTAGGTTGCATCGCTTTTAAAAGTGAAACGATTGACCGTGGGACCTAATTGAACTGATTTTGGACTTTGACCTTATAAATGTGATAAATGAGACAATTGGACTCCAAGAATTAACATTCTTCTTACTTTGGCATGAATGCTGGAACTCCGCAGTTACACTGGACGCTCTGTTAGCTCTTTATTTAAATATTTAAATCAATAAGTCATTTTTTACAGTGGGACCAATCCAAGCCGTTAGCGCGCGCTGAAGAAATAGAGACAGTTTCAAAAACTACATTTCATTGACTTTCTAACGGTATCAGTCCGTTTGAGTTACAACGTTTGCGTCACATATTCGTACCAACATGTATTTAGCGATATTTTTCCGATATTACTAGGTTGCATTGCTTTTAAAAGTGAAACGATTGACCGTGGGACCTAATTGAACTGATTTTGGACTTTAACCTTAGGAATGTGATAAATGAGACAATTGGACTCCAAGAATTAACATTCTTCTTACTTTGGTATGAATGCTGGAACTCCGCAGTTACACTGGACGCTCTGTTAGCTCTTTATTTAAATATTTAGTTCGATAAGTCATTTTTTACAGTGGGACCAATCCAAGCCGTTAGCGCGCGCTGAAGAAATAGAGACAGTTTCAAAAACTACATTTCATTGACTTTCTAACGGTATCAGTCCGTTTGAGTTACAACGATTGCGTCACATATTCGTACCAACATGTATTTAGCGATATTTTTCCGATATTACTAGGTTGCATCGCTTTTAAAAGTGAAACGATTGACCGTGGGACTAATTGAACTGATTTTGGACTTTGACCTTATAAATGTGATAAATGAGACAATTGGACTCCAAGAATTAACATTCTTCTCTTTGGTATGACTGCTGGAACTCCGCAGTTACACTGGACGCTCTGTTAGCTCTTTATTTAAATATTTAGTTCGATAAGTCATTTTTTACAGTGGGACCAATCCAAGCCGTTAGCGCGCGCTGAAGAAATAGAGACAGTTTCAAAAACTACATTTCATTGACTTTCTAACGGTATCAGTCCGTTTGAGTTACAACGGTTGCGTCACATATTCGTACCAACATGTATTTAGCGATATTTTTCCGATATTACTAGGTTGCATCGCTTTTAAAAGTGAAACGATTGACCGTGGGATAATTGAACTGATTTTGGACTTTGACCTTATAAATGTGATAAATGAGACAATTGGACTCCAAGAATTAACATTCTTCTTTTTGGCATGAATGCTGGAACTCCGCAGTTACACTGGACGCTCTGTTAGCTCTTTATTTAAATATTTAGTCAATAAGTCATTTTTTACAGTGGGACCAATCCAAGCCGTTAGCGCCGCTGAAGAAATAGAGACAGTTTCAAAACTACATTTCATTGACTTTCTAACGGTATCAGTCCGTTTGAGTTACAACGGTTGCGTCACATATTCGTACCAACATGTATTTAGCGATATTTTCCGATATTACTAGGTTGCATCGCTTTTAAAAGTGAAACGATTGACCGTGGGACTAATTGAACTGATTTTGGACTTTGACCTTATAAATGTGATAAATGAGACAATTGGACTCCAAGAATTAACATTCTTCTTACTTTGGCATGAATGCTGGAACTCCGCAGTTACACTGGACGCTCTGTTAGCTCTTTATTTAAATATTTAGATCAATAAGTCATTTTTTACAGTGGGACCAATCCAAGCCGTTAGCGCGCTGAAAATAGAGACAGTTTCAAAAACTACATTTCATTGACTTTCTAACGGTATCAGTCCGTTTGAGTTACAACGTTGCGTCACATATTCGTACCAATGTATTTAGCGATATTTTTCCGATATTACTAGGTTGCATCGCTTTTAAAAGTGAAACGATTGACCGTGGGACTAATTGAACTGATTTTGGACTTTGACCTTATAAATGTGATAAATGAGACAATTGGACTCCAAGAATTAACATTCTTCTTACTTTGGTATGAATGCTGGAACTCCGCAGTTACACTGGACGCTCTGTTAGCTCTTTATTTAAATATTTAGTTCGATAAGTCATTTTTTACAGTGGGACCAATCCAAGCCGTTAGCGCCGCTGAAGAAATAGAGACAGTTTCAAAACTACATTTCATTGACTTTCTAACGGTATCAGTCCGTTTGAGTTACAACGGTTGCGTCACATATTCGTACCAACATGTATTTAGCGATATTTTTCCGATATTACTAGGTTGCATCGCTTTTAAAAGTGAAACGATTGACCGTGGGACTAATTGAACTGATTTTGGACTTTGACCTTATAAATGTGATAATGAGACAATGGACTCCAAGAATTAACATTCTTCTCTTTGGTATGACTGCTGGAACTCCGCAGTTACACTGGACGCTCTGTTAGCTCTTTATTTAAATATTTAGTTCGATAAGTCATTTTTTACAGTGGGACCAATCCAAGCCGTTAGCGCGCGCTGAAGAAATAGAGACAGTTTCAAAAACTACATTTCATTGACTTTCTAACGGTATCAGTCCGTTTGAGTTACAACGGCTGCGTCACATATTCGTACCAACATGTATTTAGCGACATTTTCCGAAATTACTAGGTTGCATCCATTTTAAAAGTGAAACGATTGACCGTGGGACCTAATTGAACTGGTCTTGGACTTTAGCCTTATAAATGTGATAAATGGGATAATTGGACTCCAAGAATTAACATTCTTCTTACTTTGGCATGAATGCTGGAACTCCGCAGTTACACTGGACGCTCTGTTAGCTCTTTATTTAAATATTTAGATCAATAAGTCATTTTTTACAGTGGGACCAATCCAAGCCGTTAGCGCGCGCTGAAGAAATAGAGACAGTTTCAAAAACTACATTTCATTGACTTTCTAACGGTATCAGTCCGTTTGAGTTACAACGGTTTGCGTCACATATTCGTACCAACATGTATTTAGCGATATTTTCCGATATTACTAGGTTGCATCGCTTTTAAAAGTGAAACGATTGACCGTGGGACTAATTGAACTGATTTTGGACTTTGACCTTATAAATGTGATAATGAGACAAATGGACTCCAAGAATTAACATTCTTCTCTTTGGTATGACTGCTGGAACTCCGCAGTTACACTGGACGCTCTGTTAGCTCTTTATTTAAATATTTAGTTCGATAAGTCATTTTTTACAGTGGGACCAATCCAAGCCGTTAGCGCGCGCTGAAGAAATAGAGACAGTTTCAAAACTACATTTCATTGACTTTCTAACGGTATCAGTCCGTTTGAGTTACAACGGTTGCGTCACATATTCGTACCAACATGTATTTAGCGATATTTTCCGATATTACTAGGTTGCATCGCTTTTAAAAGTGAAACGATTGACCGTGGGACTAATTGAACTGATTTTGGACTTTGACCTTATAAATGTGATAAATGAGACAATGGACTCCAAGAATTAACATTCTTCTTACTTTTATGAATGCTGGAACTCCGCAGTTACACTGGACGCTCTGTTAGCTCTTTATTTAAATATTTAGTCGATAAGTCATTTTTTACAGTGGGACCAATCCAAGCCGTTAGCGCGCGCTGAAGAAATAGAGACAGTTTCAAAAACTACATTTCATTGACTTTCTAACGGTATCAGTCCGTTTGAGTTACAACGGTTGCGTCACATATTCGTACCAACATGTATTTAGCGATATTTTTCCGATATTACTAGGTTGCATTGCTTTTAAAAGTGAAACGATTGACCGTGGGACTAATTGAACTGATTTTGGACTTTGACCTTATAAATGTGATAAATGAGACAATGGACTCCAAGAATTAACATTCTTCTCTTTGGTATGAATGCTGGAACTCCGCAGTTACACTGGACGCTCTGTTAGCTCTTTATTTAAATATTTAGTCGATAAGTCATTTTTTACAGTGGGACCAATCCAAGCCGTTAGCGCGCGCTGAAGAAATAGAGACAGTTTCAAAACTACATTTCATTGACTTTCTAACGGTATCAGTCCGTTTGAGTTACAACGTTGCGTCACATATTCGTACCAACATGTATTTAGAGATATTTTTCCGATATTACTAGGTTGCATCGCTTTTAAAAGTGAAACGATTGACCGTGGGATCTAATTGAACTGATTTTGGACTTTGACCTTATAAATGTGATCAATGAGACAAATGGACTCCACGAATTAACATTCTTCTCAGTTTGGTATGACTGCTGGAACTCCGCAGTTACACTGGACGCTCTGTTAGCTCTTTATTTAAATATTTAGTTCGATAAGTCATTTTTTACAGTGGGACCAATCCAAGCCGTTAGCGCGCGCTGAAGAAATAGAGACAGTTTCAAAAACTACATGTCATTGACTTCCTAACGGTATCAGTCCCTTTGAGTTACAACGGTTGCGTCACATATTCGTACCAACATGTATTTAGCGATATTTTCCGATATTACTAGGTTGCATTGCTTTTAAAAGTGAAACGATTGACCGTGGGACCTAATTGAACTGATTTTGGACTTTAACCTTATAAATGTGATAAATGAGACAATTGGACTCCAAGAATTAACATTCTTCTTACTTTGGCATGAATGCTGCAACTCCGCAGTTACACTGGACGCTCTGTTAGCTCTTTATTTAAATATTTAGTTCGATAAGTCATTTTTTACAGTGGGACCAATCCAAGCCGTTAGCGCGCGCTGAACAAATAGAGACAGTTTCAAAAACTACATGTAATTGACTTCCTAACGGTATCAGTCCCTTTGAGTTACAACGGTTGCGTCACATATTCGTACCAACATGTATTTAGCGATATTTTCCGATATTACTAGGTTGCATTGCTTTTAAAAGTGAAACGATTGACCGTGGGACCTAATTGAACTGATTTTGGACTTTGACCTTATAAATGTGATAAATGAGACAATTGGACTCCAAGAATTAACATTCTTCTTACTTTGGTATGAATGCTGGAACTCCGCAGTTTCACTGGACGCTCTGTTAGCTCTTTATTTAAATATTTAGATCAAAGTCATTTTTTACAGTGGGACCAATCCAAGCCGTTAGCGCGCTGAAGAAATAGAGACAGTTTCAAAAACTACATTTCATTGACTTTCTAACGGTATCAGTCCGTTTGAGTTACAACGTTGCGTCACATATTCGTACCAACATGTATTTAGCGATATTTTCCGATATTACTAGGTTGCATCGCTTTTAAAAGTGAAACGATTGACCGTGGGACTAATTGAACTGATTTTGGACTTTGACCTTATAAATGTGATAATGAGACAATGGACTCCAAGAATTAACATTCTTCTCAGTTTGGTATGACTGCTGCAGTTACACTGCGCTCTGTTAGCTCTTTATTTAAATATTTAGTTCGATAAGTCATTTTTTACAGTGGGACCAATCCAAGCCGTTAGCGCGCGCTGAAGAAATAGAGACAGTTTCAAAAACTACATTTCATTGACTTTCTAACGGTATCAGTCCGTTTGAGTTACAACGGTTGCGTCACATATTCGTACCAACATGTATTTCGATATTTTTCCGATATTACTAGGTTGCATTGCTTTTAAAAGTGAAACGATTGACCGTGGGACCTAATTGAACTGATTTTGGACTTTGACCTTATAAATGTGATAAATGAGACAATTGGACTCCAAGAATTAACATTCTTCTTACTTTGGCATGAATGCTGGAACTCCGCAGTTACACTGGACGCTCTGTTAGCTCTTTATTTAAATATTTAGTTCGATAAGTCATTTTTTACAGTGGGACCAATCCAAGCCGTTAGCGCGCGCTGAAGAAATAGAGACAGTTTCAAAAACTACATTTCATTGACTTTCTAACGGTATCAGTCCGTTTGAGTTACAACGGTTGCGTCACATATTCGTACCAACATGTATTTAGCGATATTTTTCCGATATTACTAGGTTGCATTGCTTTTAAAAGTGAAACGATTGACCGTGGGACCTAATTGAACTGATTTTGGACTTTAACCTTATAAATGTGATAAATGAGACAATTGGACTCCAAGAATTAACATTCTTCTTACTTTGGTATGAATGCTGGAACTCCGCAGTTACACTGGACGCTCTGTTAGCTCTTTATTTAAATATTTAGATCAAGTCATTTTTTACAGTGGGACCAATCCAAGCCGTTAGCGCGCGCTGAAGAAATAGAGACAGTTTCAAAACTACATTTCATTGACTTTCTAACGGTATCAGTCCGTTTGAGTTACAACGGTTGCGTCACATATTCGTACCAACATGTATTTAGCGATATTTTTCCGATATTACTAGGTTGCATCGCTTTTAAAAGTGGAACTATTGACCGTGGGACGTAATTCAACTGATTTTGGACTTTGACCTTATAAATGTGATAAATAAGACAATTGGACTCCACGAATTAACATTCTTCTTACTTTGGCATGAATGCTGGAACTCCGCAGTTACACTGGACGCTCTGTTAGCTCTTTATTTAAATATTTAGTTCAATAAGTCATTTTTTACAGTGGGACCAATCCAAGCCGTTAGCGCGCGCTGAAGAAATAGAGACAGTTTCTAAAACTACATTTCATTGACTTTCTAACGGTATCAGTCCGTTTGAGTTACAACGGTTGCGTCACATATTCGTACCAACATGTATTTAGCGATATTTTCCGATATTACTAGGTTGCATTGCTTTTAAAAGTGAAACGATTGACCGTGGGACCTAATTGAACTGATTTTGGACTTTGACCTTATAAATGTGATAAATGAGACAATTGGACTAAGAATTAACATTCTTCTCTTTGGTATGAATGCTGGAACTCCGCAGTTACACTGGACGCTCTGTTAGCTCTTTATTTAAATATTTAGTTCGATAAGTCATTTTTTACAGTGGGACCAATCCAAGCCGTTAGCGCGCGCTGAAGAAATAGAGACAGTTTCAAAAACTACATGTCATTGACTTCCTAACGGTATCAGTCCGTTTGAGTTACAACGGTTGCGTCACATATTCGTACCAACATGTATTTAGCGATATTTTCCGATATTACTAGGTTGCATTGCTTTTAAAAGTGAAACGATTGACCGTGGGACCTAATTGAACTGATTTTGGACTTTAACCTTATAAATGTGATAAATGAGACAATTGGACTCCAAGAATTAACATTCTTCTTACTTTGGTATGAATGCTGGAACTCCGCAGTTACACTGGACGCTCTGTTAGCGCTTTATTTAAATATTTAGATCAATATGTCATTTTTTAAAGTGGGACCAATCCAAGCCGTTAACGCGCGCTGAAGAAATAGAGACAATTTCAAAAACTACATTTTATTGACTTTCTAACGGTATCAGTCCGTTTGAGTTACAACGTTTGCGTCACATATTCGTACCAACATGTATTTAGAGATATTTTTCCGATATTACTAGGTTGCATTGCTTTTAAAAGTGAAACGATTGACCGTGGGACCTAATTGAACTGATTTTGGACTTTGACCTTATAAATGTGATAAATGAGACAATTGGACTCCAAGAATTAACATTCTTCTTACTTTGGTATGAATGCTGGAACTCCGCAGTTACACTGGACGCTCTGTTAGCGCTTTATTTAAATATTTAGATCAATATGTCATTTTTTAAAGTGGGACCAATCCAAGCCGTTAACGCGCGCTGAAGAAATAGAGACAATTTCAAAAACTACATTTTATTGACTTTCTAACGGTATCAGTCCGTTTGAGTTACAACGTTTGCGTCACATATTCGTACCAACATGTATTTAGAGATATTTTTCCGATATTACTAGGTTGCATCGCTTTTAAAAGTGAAACGATTGACCGTGGGACCTAATTGAACTGATTTTGGACTTTGACCTTATAAATGTGATAAATGAGACAATTGGACTCCAAGAATTAACATTCTTCTTTGGTATGAACTGCTGGAACTCCGCAGTTACACTGGACGCTCTGTTAGCTCTTTATTTAAATATTTAGTTCGATAAGTCATTTTTTACAGTGGGACCAATCCAAGCCGTTAGCGCGCGCTGAAGAAATAGAGACAGTTTCAAAACTACATTTCATTGACTTTCTAACGGTATCAGTCCGTTTGAGTTACAACGTTGCGTCACATATTCGTACCAACATGTATTTAGCGATATTTTCCGATATTACTAGGTTGCATTGCTTTTAAAAGTGAAACGATTGACCGTGGGACCTAATTGAACTGATTTTGGACTTTGACCTTATAAATGTGATAAATGAGACAATTGGACTCCAAGAATTAACATTCTTCTTACTTTGGCATGAATGCTGGAACTCCGCAGTTACACTGGACGCTCTGTTAGCTCTTTATTTAAATATTTAAATCAATTAGTCATTTTTTACAGTGGGACCAATCCAAGCCGTTAGCGCGCTGAAGAAATAGAGACAGTTTCAAAACTACATTTCATTGACTTTCTAACGGTATCAGTCCGTTTGAGTTACAACGGTTGCGTCACATATTCGTACCAACATGTATTTAGCATATTTTCCGATATTACTAGGTTGCATCGCTTTTAAAAGTGAAACGATTGACCGTGGGACCTAATTGAACTGATTTTGGACTTTGACCTTATAAATGTGATAAATGAGACAATTGGACTCCAAGAATTAACATTCTTCTTACTTTGGTATGAATGCTGGAACTCCGCAGTTACACTGGACGCTCTGTTAGCTCTTTATTTAAATATTTAGATCAATAAGTCATTTTTTACAGTGGGACCAATCCAAGCCGTTAGCGCGCGCTGAAGAAATAGAGACAGTTTCAAAAACTACATTTCATTGACTTTCTAACGGTATCAGTCCGTTTGAGTTACAACGGTTGCGTCACATATTCGTACCAACATGTATTTAGCGATATTTTCCGATATTACTAGGTTGCATTGCTTTTAAAAGTGAAACGATTGACCGTGGGACCTAATTGAACTGATTTTGGACTTTGACCTTATAAATGTGATAAATGAGACAATTGGACTCCAAGAATTAACATTCTTCTTACTTTGGTATGAATGCTGGAACTCCGCAGTTACACTGGACGCTCTGTTAGCTCTTTATTTAAATATTTAGATCAATAGTCATTTTTTACAGTGGGACCAATCCAAGCCGTTAGCGCGCGCTGAAGAAATAGAGAAGTTTCAAAAACTACATTTCATTGACTTTCTAACGGTATCAGTCCGTTTGAGTTACAACGGTTGCGTCACATATTCGTACCAACATGTATTTAGAGATATTTTCCGATATTACTAGGTTGCATCGCTTTTAAAAGTGAAACGATTGACCGTGGGACCTAATTGAACTGATTTTGGACTTTGACCTTATAAATGTGATAAATGAGACAATTGGACTCCAAGAATTAACATTCTTCTTACTTTGGTGAATGCTGGAACTCCGCAGTTACACTGGACGCTCTGTTAGCTCTTTATTTAAATATTTTCAATAAGTCATTTTTTACAGTGGGACCAATCCAAGCCGTTAGCGCGCGCTGAAGAAATAGACACAGTTTCAAAAACTACATTTCATTGACTTTCTAACGGTATCAGTCCGTTTGAGTTACAACGGTTGCGTCACATATTCGTACCAACATGTATTTAGCATATATTTTCCGATATTACTAGGTTGCATTGCTTTTAAAAGTGAAACGATTGACCGTGGGACCTAATTGAACTGATTTTGGACTTTGACCTTATAAATGTGATAAATGAGACAATGGACTCCAGAATTAACATTCTTTCACTTTGGTATGACTGCTGGAACTCCGCAGTTACACTGGACGCTCTGTTAGCTCTTTATTTAAATATTTAGTTCGATAAGTCATTTTTTACAGTGGGACCAATCCAAGCCGTTAGCGCGCGCTGAAGAAATAGAGACAGTTTCAAAAACTACATTTCATTGACTTCCTAACGGTATCAGTCCGTTTGAGTTACAACGGTTGCGTCACATATTCGTACCAACATGTATTTAGCGATATTTTCCGATATTACTAGGTTGCATTGCTTTTAAAAGTGAAACGATTGACCGTGGGACCTAATTGAACTGATTTTGGACTTTAACCTTATAAATGTGATAAATGAGACAATTGGACTCCAAGAATTAACATTCTTCTTACTTTGGTATGAATGCTGGAACTCCGCAGTTACACTGGACGCTCTGTTAGCTCTTTATTTAAATATTTAGATCAATAGTCATTTTTTACAGTGGGACCAATCCAAGCCGTTACGCGCGCTGAAGAAATAGAGACAGTTTCAAAAACTACATTTCATTGACTTTCTAACGGTATCAGTCCGTTTGAGTTACAACGTTGCGTCACATATTCGTACCAACATGTATTTAGCGATATTTTCCGATATTACTAGGTTGCATTGCTTTTAAAAGTGAAACGATTGACCGTGGGACCTAATTGAACTGATTTTGGACTTTGACCTTATAAATGTGATAAATGAGACAATTGGACTCCAAGAATTAACATTCTTCTTACTTTGGTATGAATGCTGGAACTCCGCAGTTACACTGGACGCTCTGTTAGCGCTTTATTTAAATATTTAGTTCAATAGTCATTTTTTACAGTGGGACCAATCCAAGCCGTTACGCGCGCTGAAGAAATAGAGACATTTCAAAAACTACATTTCATTGACTTTCTAACGGTATCAGTCCGTTTGAGTTACAACGTTGCGTCACATATTCGTACCAACATGTATTTAGCGATATTTTCCGATATTACTAGGTTGCATTGCTTTTAAAAGTGAAACGATTGACCGTGGGACCTAATTGAACTGATTTTGGACTTTGACCTTATAAATGTGATAAATGAGACAATTGGACTCCAAGAATTAACATTCTTCTTACTTTGGTATGAATGCTGGAACTCCGCAGTTACACTGGACGCTCTGTTAGCTCTTTATTTAAATATTTAGATCAATAAGTCATTTTTACAGTGGGACCAATCCAAGCCGTTAGCGCGCGCTGAAGAAATAGAGACAGTTTCAAAAACTACATTTCATTGACTTTCTAACGGTATCAGTCCGTTTGAGTTACAACGGTTGCGTCACATATTCGTACCAACATGTATTTAGCGATATTTTCCGATATTACTAGGTTGCATTGCTTTTAAAAGTGAAACGATTGACCGTGGGACCTAATTGAACTGATTTTGGACTTTGACCTTATAAATGTGATAAATGAGACAATTGGACTCCAAGAATTAACATTCTTCTTACTTTGGTATGAATGCTGGAACTCCGCAGTTACACTGGACGCTCTGTTAGCTCTTTATTTAAATATTTTCAATAGTCATTTTTACAGTGGGACCAATCCAAGCCGTTAGCGCGCGCTGAAGAAATAGAGACAGTTTCAAAAACTACATTTCATTGACTTTCTAACGGTATCAGTCCGTTTGAGTTACAACGTTGCGTCACATATTCGTACCAACATGTATTTAGCGATATTTTCCGATATTACTAGGTTGCATTGCTTTTAAAAGTGAAACGATTGACCGTGGGACCTAATTGAACTGATTTTGGACTTTGACCTTATAAATGTGATAAATGAGACAATTGGACTCCAAGAATTAACATTCTTCACTTTGGTATGATGCTGGAACTCCGCAGTTACACTGGACGCTCTGTTAGCTCTTTATTTAAATATTTAGTTCGATAAGTCATTTTTTACAGTGGGACCAATCCAAGCCGTTAGCGCGCGCTGAAGAAATAGAGACAGTTTCAAAAACTACATTTCATTGACTTTCTAACGGTATCAGTCCGTTTGAGTTACAACGGTTGCGTCACATATTCGTACCAACATGTATTTAGCGATATTTTCCGATATTACTAGGTTGCATTGCTTTTAAAAGTGAAACGATTGACCGTGGGACCTAATTGAACTGATTTTGGACTTTAACCTTATAAATGTGATAAATGAGACAATTGGACTCCAAGAATTAACATTCTTCTTACTTTGGTATGAATGCTGGAACTCCGCAGTTACACTGGACGCTCTGTTAGCTCTTTATTTAAATATTTAGATCAATAAGTCATTTTTTACAGTGGGACCAATCCAAGCCGTTAGCGCGCGCTGAAGAAATAGAGACATTTCAAAAACTACATTTCATTGACTTTCTAACGGTATCAGTCCGTTTGAGTTACAACGTTTGCGTCACATATTCGTACCAACATGTATTTAGATATTTTTCCGATATTACTAGGTTGCATGCTTTTAAAAGTGAAACGATTGACCGTGGGACCTAATTGAACTGATTTTGGACTTTGACCTTATAAATGTGATAAATGAGACAATTGGACTCCGAATTAACATTCTTCTACTTTGGTATGAATGCTGGAACTCCGCAGTTACACTGGACGCTCTGTTAGCTCTTTATTTAAATATTTAGTTCGATAAGTCATTTTTTACAGTGGGACCAATCCAAGCCGTTAGCGCGCGCTGAAGAAATAGAGACAGTTTCAAAAACTACATTCATTGACTTTCTAACGGTATCAGTCCGTTTGAGTTACAACGTTGCGTCACATATTCGTACCAACATGTATTTAGCGATATTTTCCGATATTACTAGGTTGCATGCTTTTAAAAGTGAAACGATTGACCGTGGGACCTAATTGAACTGATTTTGGACTTTGACCTTATAAATGTGATAAATGAGACAATTGGACTCCAAGAATTAACATTCTTCTTACTTTGGCATGAATGCTGGAACTCCGCAGTTACACTGGACGCTCTGTTAGCTCTTTATTTAAATATTTATCAATAGTCATTTTTTACAGTGGGACCAATCCAAGCCGTTAGCGCGCGCTGAAGAAATAGAGACAGTTTCAAAAACTACATTTCATTGACTTTCTAACGGTATCAGTCCGTTTGAGTTACAACGGTTGCGTCACATATTCGTACCAACATGTATTTAGCGATATTTTCCGATATTACTAGGTTGCATTGCTTTTAAAAGTGAAACGATTGACCGTGGGACCTAATTGAACTGATTTTGGACTTTGACCTTATAAATGTGATAAATGAGACAATTGGACTCCAAGAATTAACATTCTTCTTATTTGGTATGAATGCTGGAACTCCGCAGTTACACTGGACGCTCTGTTAGCTCTTTATTTAAATATTTAGATCAATAAGTCATTTTTTACAGTGGGACCAATCCAAGCCGTTACGCGCGCTGAAGAAATAGAGACAGTTTCAAAAACTACATTTCATTGACTTTCTAACGGTATCAGTCCGTTTGAGTTACAACGTTGCGTCACATATTCGTACCAACATGTATTTAGCGATATTTTCCGATATTACTAGGTTGCATTGCTTTTAAAAGTGAAACGATTGACCGTGGGACCTAATTGAACTGATTTTGGACTTTAACCTTATAAATGTGATAAATGAGACAATTGGACTCCAAGAATTAACATTCTTCTTACTTTGGTATGAATGCTGGAACTCCGCAGTTACACTGGACGCTCTGTTAGCTCTTTATTTAAATATTTAGATCAATAAGTCATTTTTTACAGTGGGACCAATCCAAGCCGTTAGCGCGCGCTGAAGAAATAGAGACAGTTTCAAAAACTACATTTCATTGACTTTCTAACGGTATCAGTCCGTTTGAGTTACAACGGTTGCGTCACATATTCGTACCAACATGTATTTAGCGATATTTTCCGATATTACTAGGTTGCATCGCTTTTAAAAGTGAAACGATTGACCGTGGGACCTAATTGAACTGATTTTGGACTTTGACCTTATAAATGTGATAAATGAGACAATTGGACTCCAAGAATTAACATTCTTCTTACTTTGGCATGAATGCTGGAACTCCGCAGTTACACTGGACGCTCTGTTAGCTCTTTATTTAAATATTTAGATCAATAGTCATTTTTTACAGTGGGACCAATCCAAGCCGTTACGCGCGCTGAAGAAATAGAGACATTTCAAAAACTACATTTCATTGACTTTCTAACGGTATCAGTCCGTTTGAGTTACAACGTTGCGTCACATATTCGTACCAACATGTATTTAAGATATATTTTCCGATATTACTAGGTTGCATCGCTTTTAAAAGTGAAACGATTGACCGTGGGACCTAATTGAACTGATTTTGGACTTTGACCTTATAAATGTGATAAATGAGACAATGGACTAGAATTAACATTCTTCTTACTTTGGCATGAATGCTGGAACTCCGCAGTTACACTGGACGCTCTGTTAGCTCTTTATTTAAATATTTATCAATAAGTCATTTTTTACAGTGGGACCAATCCAAGCCGTTAGCGCGCGCTGAAGAAATAGAGACGTTTCAAAAACTACATTTCATTGACTTTCTAACGGTATCAGTCCGTTTGAGTTACAACGTTGCGTCACATATTCGTACCAACATTTAGCGATTTTTCCGATATTACTAGGTTGCATGCTTTTAAAAGTGAAACGATTGACCGTGGGACCTAATTGAACTGATTTTGGACTTTGACCTTATAAATGTGATAAATGAGACAATTGGACTCCAAGAATTAACATTCTTCTCACTTTGGTATGACTGCTGGAACTCCGCAGTTACACTGGACGCTCTGTTAGCTCTTTATTTAAATATTTAGTTCGATAAGTCATTTTTTACAGTGGGACCAATCCAAGCCGTTAGCGCCGCTGAAGAAATAGAGACAGTTTCAAAAACTACATTTCATTGACTTTCTAACGGTATCAGTCCGTTTGAGTTACAACGGTTGCGTCACATATTCGTACCAACATGTATTTAGCGATATTTTCCGATATTACTAGGTTGCATGCTTTTAAAAGTGAAACGATTGACCGTGGACCTAATTGAACTGATTTTGGACTTTGACCTTATAAATGTGATAAATGAGACAATGGACTCCAAGAATTAACATTCTTCTTACTTTGGCATGAATGCTGGAACTCCGCAGTTACACTGGACGCTCTGTTAGCTCTTTATTTAAATATTTATCAATAAGTCATTTTTTACAGTGGGACCAATCCAAGCCGTTAGCGCGCGCTGAAGAAATAGAGACAGTTTCAAAAACTACATTTCATTGACTTTCTAACGGTATCAGTCCGTTTGAGTTACAACGTTGCGTCACATATTCGTACCAACATGTATTTAGCGATATTTTCCGATATTACTAGGTTGCATGCTTTTAAAAGTGAAACGATTGACCGTGGGACCTAATTGAACTGATTTTGGACTTTGACCTTATAAATGTGATAAATGAGACAATTGGACTCCAAGAATTAACATTCTTCTTACTTTGGCATGAATGCTGGAACTCCGCAGTTACACTGGACGCTCTGTTAGCTCTTTATTTAAATATTTATCGATAAGTCATTTTTTACAGTGGGACCAATCCAAGCCGTTAGCGCGCTGAAGAAATAGAGACAGTTTCAAAAACTACATTTCATTGACTTTCTAACGGTATCAGTCCGTTTGAGTTACAACGTTGCGTCACATATTCGTACCAACATGTATTTAGCGATATTTTTCCGATATTACTAGGTTGCATTGCTTTTAAAAGTGAAACGATTGACCGTGGGATCTAATTGAACTGATTTTGGACTTTGACCTTATAAATGTGATAAATGAGACAAATGGACTCAAGAATTAACATTCTTTCATTTGGTATGACTGCTGGAACTCCGCAGTTACACTGGACGCTCTGTTAGCTCTATTTAAATAATTTAGTTCGATAAGTCATTTTTTACAGTGGGACCAATCCAAGCCGTTAGCGCGCGCTGAAGAAATAGAGACAATTTCAAAAACTACATTT
>JASGCC010002219.1:27500-29737 GCA_030067915.1 Hydractinia echinata | reverse complement strand
ATATTTGAATGCGTTCAAGTCATTTCTTCAACTTTTGCCGCGTTGATTGCAGCACTGATGCTTAGAAGGAGACTTGGCGATTTCCAGGGCGCGTTGGTAATGCAATCCAAAGACTATCAGAAAACGCCCAACGTGGGGCTCGAACCCACGACCCTGAGATTAAGAGTCTCATGCTCTACCGACTGAGCTAGCCAGGCTGATTCATTATTTGGTGCTGCCACTAAAGCCTTGGACTTACACGCTAATGGAACACACTTAAGATTACTTAAAATTGGGCCACTTAATTACTCCCACTGTTTGGGCTGGTAAAAGGTTACGTGACTGGAAACAGGTTCAGCAATGTTAGCTTTCCATAAAGTAGACGTGTTACAGAAATAGACGAGGTGGCCGAGTGGTTAAGGCGATGGACTGCTAATCCATTGGGCTCTGCCCGCGTGGGTTCGAATCCCATCTTCGTCGCACGTTCGGTTCTATGGTGTAATGGTTAGCACTCTGGACTTTGAATCCAGCGATCCGAGTTCAAATCTCGGTAGAACCTGACTTTCTTTTTCAACTCTGATTTAATCTTTTGTTAAGAAACACGTGAGGGAAGGGATGATTTATCTAAAATTGACCAGGCCATATTTGAATGCGTTCAAGTCATTTCTTCAACTTTTGCCGCGTTGATTGCAGCACTGATGCTTAGAAGGAGACTTGGCGATTTCCAGGGCGCGTTGGTAATGCAATCCAAAGACTATCAGAAAACGCCCAACGTGGGGCTCGAACCCACGACCCTGAGATTAAGAGTCTCATGCTCTACCGACTGAGCTAGCCAGGCTGATTCATTATTTGGTGCTGCCACTAAAGCCGTCTTGGACTTACACGCTAATGAACACACTTAAGATTACTTAAAATTGGGCCACTTAATTACTCCCACTGTTTGGGCTGGTAAAAGGTTACGTGACTGGAAACAGGTTCAGCAATGTTAGCTTTCCATAAAGTAGACGTGTTACAGAAATAGACGAGGTGGCCGAGTGGTTAAGGCGATGGACTGCTAATCCATTGGGCTCTGCCCGCGTGGGTTCGAATCCCATCTTCGTCGCACGTTCGGTTCTATGGTGTAATGGTTAGCACTCTGGACTTTGAATCCAGCGATCCGAGTTCAAATCTCGGTAGAACCTGACTTTCTTTTTCAACTCTGATTTAATCTTTTGTTTAAGAAACACGTGAGGGAAGGGATGATTTATCTAAAATTGACCAGGCCATATTTGAATGCGTTCAAGTCATTTCTTCAACTTTTGCCGCGTTGATTGCAGCACTGATGCTTAGAAGGAGACTTGGCGATTTCCAGGGCGCGTTGGTAATGCAATCCAAAGACTATCAGAAAACGCCCAACGTGGGGCTCGAACCCACGACCCTGAGATTAAGAGTCTCATGCTCTACCGACTGAGCTAGCCAGGCTGATTCATTATTTGGTGCTGCCACTAAAGCCGTCTTGGACTTACACGCTAATTGAACACACTTAAGATTACTTAAAATTGGGCCACTTAATTACTCCCACTGTTTGGGCTGGTAAAAGGTTACGTGACTGGAAACAGGTTCAGCAATGTTAGCTTTCCATAAAGTAGACGTGTTACAGAAATAGACGAGGTGGCCGAGTGGTTAAGGCGATGGACTGCTAATCCATTGGGCTCTGCCCGCGTGGGTTCGAATCCCATCTTCGTCGCACGTTCGGTTCTATGGTGTAATGGTTAGCACTCTGGACTTTGAATCCAGCGATCCGAGTTCAAATCTCGGTAGAACCTGACTTTCTTTTTCAACTCTGATTTAATCTTTTGTTTAAGAAACACGTGAGGGAAGGGATGATTTATCTAAAATTGACCAGGCCATATTTGAATGCGTTCAAGTCATTTCTTCAACTTTTGCCGCGTTGATTGCAGCACTGATGCTTAGAAGGAGACTTGGCGATTTCCAGGGCGCGTTGGTAATGCAATCCAAAGACTATCAGAAAACGCCCAACGTGGGGCTCGAACCCACGACCCTGAGATTAAGAGTCTCATGCTCTACCGACTGAGCTAGCCAGGCTGATTCATTATTTGGTGCTGCCACTAAAGCCGTCTTGGACTTACACGCTAATGGAACACACTTAAGATTACTTAAAATTGGGCCACTTAATTACTCCCACTGTTTGGGCTGGTAAAAGGTTACGTGACTGGAAACAGGTTCAGCAATGTTAGCTTTCCATAAAGTAGACGTGT